>CALNHX010004158.1:0-133613 GCA_940337035.1 Agriotes lineatus | reverse complement strand
TCTAGGGACTGGAAACGCATTTGGAGGAAATTCAATGATTGTTGGTGATCTTGAACTTGATTGGGAAATTGGGGCAACTGCTCGAATAATTTATTAGTTTCGGCATCCCATTTTCGAGCGCTCGCCTTTTTGACCCGTAGACCCCAACAACAGTGAAAACGGCTAGGATTTTGATAGCGACTATACATTCTTTGGTGGAGTCATGTAACTTCTTTAACCCTTTGGGATAATTCTTTAGAAAGGACAGACTGGTCGAAGACGGTATTCAGTAGCTTTGTTAAGATGAGCCGGTTGTTTTGGTAACTCTCTCGCAGCAGATTCCTGTTACTTGCATGGATTCGCCCTCAGTTGAGACTGCAATCTGTATTTTAAGGCAAGGGTAGTCGTGCCACTCAGAGGAGGTTATAATTATGAAACCACCTGAAGTGCAGACTCACACCCCAAAATTTTATGCCTTGATCAAAGTGGTATCAACACTTAATTCTGATTGTTTTTATTATCAAATCTCGGCCTATAAATACTATTTATTTCCTGATGACTTGTTAAAAGGTCTGAACTGTCTCGGTAAATGAGTCTTTACAGGCACGGTGCCTGTAAAATGTTACTGTCGTCTGAACTGACTCGGTAAATGAGTCTTAACCGGCACGATGCCTGTAAAATGTTACCATGGCGACTTTGTTTTCTTATAAGAACATCCTTTATTACGCGGCTCGCTTGCAATTAGCCTTTTGGGGTCTCACCGGATTACACTCCTACCTCGCTCACCCTGCAAATTATTCGGCTCGCCCATAAAGGCTAATTTACTAAGCTTGCCACATAAATAACTATTACATATCGATTACTACTAAAATGGCATTATTTAAAAATGCAAAAGTGCTTGCCTTACTATGTCGCTCTCGTAGGTCACAACACACCGTTAGCGTTTAGCAAGGCCACTACAGTTCTTTTTGTGATTCTGCTAAACATGCAAATGCGATAGCTGGCATAATACACTGAACTCCTATAAACTACGGCATCTCACTGCTAGTATTCATTTCTCAATTTTTGAAATAAAAATTGAATCTGTTTAGTTTGAGACTAAACACCACTACAATAATCGACACAGTCCTGGCGATGCGGTTAAAATGGTATAGAAATTTAAGACGGAAGACAGACCAATTAACGAAACAAGTATGAGAGTGGCAACCACGGATAAGACGGCAAAGAAGCCGCCCTTGAAAAATCTAGAAAGCTGGAGTTCAGGAGGCTATGGAAAACAGAGGACCCCAACAGCATGACTGGCGTGACAGAAAGAAATTGAGATTAGGGTACGAGAAACGGTTACAACTGTATTAAACTTGCAATACACAGGTTGTTTTAAAATTGCACAGAACAATTATAAGGGCGTTATACTGCAGTAAAAAATTAGGAAAGGACTCTAATAAACATATGTCCTTAAATCATCCATTGTAAAGATATCCTTGATCAAATAGTTAAAAAGATAGCAACTCGTTTTTAAAAGTTTAGATTGTTTTGTTTTCATTATCTGTTTGTTTTACTGACCACTGTCAGAATTATTATGAGTTACTCAGAAAAAAGAGATTACTTCTAACAGTTGCCATAAATTTTACTAAAAAAAAAGAATAGAGAACGAACAAAAAAAGATAAACCCGAAATAATTTATTTTGGAACGCATGCTTATTATTTTTGTACTTTTTACTATAGAACAACGCCCACATATTGTATGTAAAAGAATGTATTGGAACAAAACACCAGTATTTCCTTCTGGGGTGGTTGGGGTCTGGGTTAGTGCGTTTTTAGATTAGTCTATAGAAGCTTTCTATGATGCTTGAATTTCTTTATTTGTAGCTGATATTAATCCGGGCCTGTTCATGCGTTCGCCAACCTATTCATACGTTAGCAATACAGACAGCTAACGTGTGCTTGTCACTATCGCAGTTAACATTTCCCAAAAACCAGATAGAGTAAGCGTTCGAGTACCCCAGTTCTAGGTAGGCTAAAATATAAATCGCTACATGTACAACGGTACGAGGAGGTGTAGGTAACGACTGAAACAATAAGGAAGCCGACCTGCGATTAATTAATAAAATAAGCAATGGTAGTAAAAATCGCAGTTCAACCCCCTTACCATTTATACACCACGGCAGCTCTGAAAAACTCTTTCTTTACTCACCGCGATGGCCGAACTAGCTCAAATATCGGCGGCCTTAGATCGTAGGTTCAAACCATCAGCTATGCACCCTGGAATGTCTTCAAAAAAGGAAAGGAAAATGGAAATGGAAATGGGCGCCAGAAATCAAAAGATTTCAAATAATAAGAAGAAAAATAAATTGCAATTGACTAGCATTTAATTAATAATTAATAAAAGTTTTGAAATGTCAGTAATCAATGATCAGGATAATTAAAATGTAAATAATGTAATAACAAAATTGTGTATCTTAACTGAAGGTTGCGACACGCATAAAATTAAGAACCCCTTTCGGGTTATTTTAATAATTTACCAAAAACATTCGTGGGATATGCATACCTCAGTCATTTAATTAAACCTTCTGTTAGGCTAGTGACAATAAAAAAGCGTGACTGTACCTTTTACAGAGGGTCGAAATACATAAAAATAGCAAATTTAAATACTGGGCATAATTAGATATAAGCATGAAAATTTAATGTAAAAAGCAAGAGCATGTATCAAATTGAACATTACATTACATGTTAATAATTGCAAAACGTAGGCATTTAAATTTTAAATAAATGTAAAATCCAGGTATTAAAAAACACGATAAATCTCGGAACTAACCTCGCTTCTCCAGCGCGCACAAATGGCTAACAGCAAACCCAGCCCGGGGTAGCTGCACCCTTCGGTTCAAATAAGTTAGTCGTGAACTGCGACCATATCGTTGAAATCGACGTGGATGCGCCGAAAACTGCTGCAGAAGCATCCCCAAAAAGACCGCAACGCCGAACCCAGCAGGTGTCGAAAGTGCGATAAGGCTTGACTCCGAGGAAAACTCGCGTATGAAGCTGGTAATTAAGAGCTAAGAAAAATCTAATTACTATGGAGATAATAAAACAGAAAAGCGCAATCGTACCTGATCATAATCAGCCCTTGGAAGCACACACTGCTCATTAAATTAATTGAGGGCACGTAAATTGACTTGAACATAAACTTTAGCCACGTCGAACGCGGCGGGCAAAGCGAAGACAGCAAGTGCCAAGTACCAACAATTCGTGCCCAAAGGCAAGCTCGGACTCTGATAAGAAATAGCGCGGAGGTCGAGAGGGCATCGCGCAAATGATAAGAGCTTGATGCAGGTAGAAAATACGCTGCTTTGGAAAATTTACGAATTTGAAATGCAAAAGGATTTATAATTTAACTAAAAATATACAGGTTAAGCCTGAAATAATTGGATAAATGGCGAAACAATTAGGCTAAGCCAAAAAATGGTTTCACGACCACTAACCTTTAAGATAGAGTGCAGCCTTCAAGTATGCCAGATGCTTCTTACGAGGTTGTGCCAAAATATCCGCCCAAAGGCGAGGCGAACGAAAGTAACATAAAATAAAACTATCAGTCGTTCAAGAGATTGCGATGCTCCCAAATCCTCTATTCAGAGGTAGCTATACTAAGCCTTGGTCAACCATCAAAATCGTAAAGCACAATCTCTCTCGCTCGAAACCACGACACAACAGGCTAAAAAAGCAGTTCCCTATCTATTGTTATCAAGGCTTATAAAGAAGAAATGGCTCAAGAAAAACTTTTGAAATGCAAGTGTATTATTTTAACTTAACGCACTAAAGGCTAAGGTATGTTTGATCTGAGTTCATTTCGTGAAAAAGGATTTCTTCACCCATCTGACGCACTACCCCAAAATTTCTTCAACTTCGTTGGCGTGTTGGCGTAGTTTCTAGATTTTCATTCCTCTACTATTTTCTGCCCGAGTTCTTATTGTGCGACAGCTAATTGATTGAATTCCTCTATATATGCCATTTTATAGGACCTGGATGGTTCTTTTATTCTTCGGATGCTGGTAACCCCGGGGATGTAATTTTCCTTAAGCTGAGATAGATCCAATTCAAAGAACCATGAATAAAATTGCCTGGAGGCTGTCAGGTTCCCGTTACGTGCATGGATTCGCCCTCAGTTGAGACTGTAATCTGTATTTTGAGGCAAGGGTAGTCGTGCCACTCAGAGGAGGTTATAATTATGTAACCACCTGAAGTGCAGTCTCACACCCCAAAATTTTATGCCTTGATCAAAGTGTTATCAACACTTAATTCTGATTGTTTTTATTATAAAATCTCGGCATATAAATACTACAATATGACAATATATTTCCTTCTGGGGTGGTTGGGGTCTGGGTTAGTGCGTTTTTAGATTAGTATATAGAAGCTTTCTATGATGTTTGAATTTCTTTATTTGTAGCTGATATTAATCCGGGCCTGTTCATGCGTTCGCCAACCTATTCATACGTTAGCAATACAGACAGCTAACGTGTGCTTGTCACTATCGCAGTTAACATTTCCCAAAAACTAGATAGAGTAAGCGTTCGAGTACCCCAGTTCTAGGTAGGCTAAAATATAAATCGCTACGTGTACAACGGTACGAGGAGGTGTAGGTAACGACCACTAACCTTTAAGATAGAGTGCAGCCTTCAAGTATGCTAGATGCTTCTTACGAGGTTGTGCCAAAAGATCCGCCCAAAGGCGAGGCGAACGAAAGTAACATAAAATAAAACTATCAGTCGTTCAAGAGATTGCGATGCTCCCAAATCCTCTATTCAGAGGTAGCTATACTAAGCCTTGGTTAACCATCAAAATCGTAAAGCACAATCTCTCTCGCTCGAAACCACGACACAACAGGCTAAAAAAGCAGTTCCCTATCTATTGTTATCAACGCTTATAAAGAAGAAATGGCTCAAGAAAAACTTTTGGAATGCAAGTGTAGGAACATAGATGGCCTAAAGTAACTGAAATTTCAAAATGTAGCTAAAGTTGCCTATACCTAGGAAAAAAACTGGTTGAATATTGCATGCTAGAATTACAAATTAGCTGTAAATATGTGTTTCCTTTTATTGTTTCAGTATTACGTTAAGATATTTATTTACTAGCAACATAATATTGTCCATTTTCGTCATAAATACAAAATATAAAAAGCTATTCATAACTTCCAAAGGATTTTTCAACCTATTTCTCTCTCAATCTCATGGCAACCATGTAAATACAAGCAAAATATTTTTATTTTAAATGTACTTATGTCATTTTGAAATGTCATACTATTCTTACAAATATGCTAGTAAACAAATTTTGCATGCACCACGAGAGATATTCATGTTCTTTACCTTCGGTTGACTTATAGACCTCGGGCCAGAGGCCAGAGGGAAAAAACATATTCATATCTCCCTTAATGCATAAATATCTATTCTACCCCTAGTTTCCTTTCATTTTTAAAATTGTTTAGTGTCACAACGTCCACTTGCGAGGGAAGTTCTGAGTAAAATCCTTTACAGATTTTTTCAGTTGTATTGCCACCATCGCACGAACCATACAGTGGCGATTACCAAGTGATAGTTTATTCAAGAGTCTTACATCCTGAATAATTTATTTTTGACCCGCGATTATGAAGTCTATTTAAATTATTTCGTTTTTTTTTTACATTACAATAACAGAAACCATTATAAATGAGTTGACAATCATTAATTTAAAATTGAATATGTTTGGCAGTTAAATACTTGCAAGTTATACCATTACGTGAAATCAATAATTATTTAGTAAAAATAGTGGCGATGCCAACATACAGCCGGTTTGATAATAAGGATTTGAAGTTAATCGATAATATTTAGTTTATAAAAATTTGCTTGTGAAAATACTATCGAGTTATTTATTGAGCTTAAAAGGTGTGTTGCATAAAGATGCCAACTGTTTCATTAAGATGATTTTTTCAGAGAAATGTTTAAACTTTGTAAAGGTTATTACAGGTAAAAACACGCTCTTGAACTTATTTCCAGGGTGTTGAAGTATAATAAAAATACATTTACTCATTAGCGATTATTATTAATAGAATTTCAGGATATTGTAAGTTATTGCAAAGACTTTTAGTACAGACTGTACTTTTACTTTAGATGGTGAAGGGACGGAACACTGATATTCATTAAATGGTGGTTTGAGCCCTTGCTTTAAGTGCATCACTCGCTAGAAATAATTTTAAATTCTGCAGTTCTAAATTGTACAATTTAATTTTAATTTATTCCCTTGGCAACCCATAAACCGCTACAGATTAAAATCAATAGTGTTTCAAGAACTTTCGCAAAACGTTGCAATCAGCTATATCCAACATATTTATATTAAATATATAACTTCTAATTATTTTGGGACGTAAATTAAAAAGCATTTAGGCTGCTATTGCTGTGCGTTTATGAAATTTTGTTTGAAGCAAAATAAAGCTTGATTGCTTTTTAAATAGCTTCGATTGTTTTTCATTTTTATAAATTTAATTATATTTTTCTTGCGATAGAAAAACTTTTAAACGAATGTGGATTTCGAAAGTTCTCTGGCGATTATAACTGCGTGGTTGTTTTGAACTTCCAGAAATGGAGAGAAGTTTACTCAATTGTGTGGTATTCCTATTCAAGTCTTTGGAATGTATTAAAAGTTTTAATTAAATTTGAATTAAGACTATATTATATCTGTCTTAAGCGTGCTATTTATTCGATAAATAGAAAACAAAACCTGTTACACAAACATATGATTTGTTCAAAATTAACAGCGTTTTAATATAGATAATTACGAGGTGTGCACTGTAACTAATGCCTATTGATCTAAAATGCCCTTTAATGCAAAAAATATCCATAAGAAATCATTTATATTATTTATTTGAACTGTTACAGTTTAAACCGTTGTTATAACAGGCACGCGTTGGAAAGCCAACGACACATAAAAAGCCTCCGATTGGCTCACGGCTAGCTCTGCGTTCTCGATAATGCGGTTACGCAATAACGCCAATAAACCGTCGGTAATTACCTGTTAGTCGAGTGGGCGCTGCTGCAAGAGTCAGTCACTTCAATATTATTCTTCCTGCACTTGCAGTTGCTGCGAGACGGCTCTCGGTTGGAGAAGAGGAGGGCTACTTATGTGACTTACCTTATCGTCACCTAAATAAAATGAAAACACACAAGGGTCTTGCAGGTACCTTTTCTTACAGAAGCACCTTCATTTGAAATATCTTGCTTAAAGAGACTCTCGTCACTTCTTCTTCTTCTTCTTAATATAGGCTGACCCATATGTAATTAATATCTTTTTCTTCTTCTTCTTCTTCTCTAATCCTTAATGCCCTTTCGGGCGTCGGATGATGGTCTCTAGTCCTGTATCCAGCTTTTCCATCTTTTTCTGTCCCTCGCTATTATTTTCATTTTATCCACTGTCACTCCCTTTTCTAGTCCTATTCCTTTGATTTGTTCCATCCATTTTCTTCTGGGTCTGGCTCTCTGTTTTTTGGTTGGTTTTCCCGCTTCCATTATTCTTTTTGCAATTCTGTTAGGTTCCATTCTTGTAATGTGCGCGTACCAGTTTAGTTGTTTCTTTTTAATTATTTCCATTATTGGTTCCTGTTTGGTTATTTCTCTTATGGCTTCATTTTGTATTCTGTCCCATTTAGTTTTTCCTGCCATTTTCCTGAGGTGTTTCATTTCCATAGCATTAATTTTAGATTCGTCTTTTTTCCTTATTGTCCAGCTTTTACAGGCGTATGTTATAGTTGGTATTGTTATCATATTATGTATTTTCTTTTTCACCTCTATGTCATTGTCTTGATGACCTAGTATTGTTTTATTTATGGTATAGTAAATTCTTGTCGATTTATTTGCTCTATTTGCTAGTTCTGCATCCATTCTTCCGTCTTCCGTTAGCATACTTCCTAGAAATTCATAGGTCGATACTCTTTCCAGTTTCTTGTTTTTACATGTTATGTCATTATTCTTTTGCCCTTCTTTATGTTTTTCGTTCACAATCATAGTTTTTGTTTTACTAATGTTCACGTTCATTTTCATGTTCTCTATTTCTTCTGTCCATATATTGACTAGCCTTTGCATTTTGTTCTTGGTGTTTGATAGTAATATAACGTCGTCTGCGTATAGGAGGCTGCTTAGTTTAATTGCTTCTAAGTTCTTGCAGCCAATTACTGTATCCAACTGTTTGTGTTTTTTTTTATTTGTTTGGTTATCTTGTCCATTAAACTTATAAACAGTAAAGGGCTTAGGCTATCGCCTTGCTTAATTCCTTTCTCCATTTCAAACTCGTCTGATCTTTGTCCTGCCAATTGTACTTTTGCTTTGACTGTGTCGTATGTACTTCTTATTGCTTTTATCACATTAATGTCTACTTTCAGTTCTCTCAGCGTCTTCCATATTTCTTTTCTATCCACTGTATCGAAAGCAGCTTTCAGATCAACAAATGTTAGATATAGTTCTTCCCCTTCTTCAATTTTTCTTTCTATAGTTAATATCAACACGTTTATTATGCAACGAACAAGATACACTTTCAAAGTGGCAGAAAAAAGTTAAACGAATTTCGAGCCTGCACTTCAGTGCAAATCGGCGGTTCTCCGATTCGAGTACACAAACGTACATATATTACATCAAAAAACAACTCCAATACGAGCCATGAAACGAGCGGCGGTAATTTATGAAGAGTGTGTCGGGTCAGCTGCTCGTTCCGGCAAAACACAGTTACAAATATATAATATGTAGAACAAGTCTTACAAAGAACACCAAAATTATCAGCGAAAAGTTAATAAAAACTGCCCAGAGCCGGTACCTGCATTAAGCCATATGTCGCAACACTAACATATAGCTAGCGATAATAATTCATGCGGACAGAGTTTCGGAATGTTACTGAATTGCACGTCACATAGCTGCTTGTGGTGCCACGCCCCTTCTGGAAGGACACAGCGTTACAAAAAAGATGCGTCGGGTGAAGCTAACTCAAATACTGGTTACCTACTTACGAAAATTGATTAATCCGCAGGCAAAGCATCATAAAACGATAAAGCGACCAAAACGATACGATAATTTCTCGGAGAGAATTCACAATGGCATGGCGGTACTTGAAATGTTCCTCCCGAAGCAGTACTATGCATGTCCGCCAGGTCACTTCAACAGTTGGGCCAGAAGTTCTTTGTTTCAAGCTGAACGTAAAGCAGCCTATCGCGTCGCGGAATGACGTACTTCCGGCAAAGACATAGCCTCACTCAGTATCAAAAAATGTCAACCAGAAATATCAAAACGAACACTGTAACGACACCTAACAAAGAGCGACAGGAAATGATAACACGTGCACAAGGTGCGCGCTACAAAAACCTTTAATTTATTGTAAAAGCTTTGGAAAATAATATCAAAGGCCTAAAAAGGTGACGCTAGCAGTCAAAGCGAATACAACAAAACCTAAAGCTAAAATATACTATTTTTGAACATAATCTTCTTTGTTGTCTAGGGACTCTGTATATTAAGTTTAGAGACGGGAAATACAGGTGATTAATGCAGATTAATTGGGAACAATTTCCATGGCTATCTTAAATTAAAAATGCTTGCTATTAATTTTTAAGGGCTTACGTCACTTTGACGTTTGTCACACAATTTAGGAGGACATGAGAACGATTAAAGTCATTTGACGTTTCTAATATTTGCTGTAATGATTAGTGGCATTTTCTTTGTGTGGTTAATAAATCAGGTTTTCATTCCTTATTGTTCATAAATTTAACTTTAGCAGTTGGATGTAAATGTCAGTTTGGTAATGACAATATCTTGAAAAATTCCGTCGAAAACATAACAGTTGATCAAGTTATCCTTGAAAACTGGTTCCACGTGTCCCATCTCTTAGCTTCTATTTAGATAGAGTCCATATTTCTGTCTAAGCCTGTGTGCCACACTTTAACGTTATTGCTCAAATCTCAAGTCTTGCAAGTGGAAGTTTTGAAACTAAAAATTTTAAAAATATAAAAAAAAATTTACCGTATATCTTTTGTTCACCCTCCTCATATTGGATCAAAAATGTACCAAATTTCGTCATGGATAAATGATGAAGTAATATGGAACATTCTATTCTCTAAGAAATTTGAAATATAGCAAAAATAAACAGAATATAAGTTCTTAAGGTGTTCGCCCTGAATCTGTTGGGTCCAAAACATATATATTTTGGTCAACGCCATATGCAAACTATTATATTTCTCCGCCTGAAGTTCTGGAGTTCAAGCAGAAAAAGGCTGACTTTATTTTTTTATGTTTAATTGTTGGCTGTTGTGCTCAAAATATGCCTGTTTCGTCAATAGTAAAAACGTAAGCTATGTATAAAATATTATTTTTATCTAATAGTTTTGGAGTTCAAGCAAAAATAGACAAAAATGCATTTTTTAATGTGCTCACCTTGTTTATATTTGATCGAACGTATAAGACGTACTTTCATCTCCTGAAGAGAGACAAGTAAAAGTATTGATCCATATATTTCACCCATTGTATTACACCAGCTTCACTTTCTCAACTAAATCAGATTTGACCCTCTTTTAACTTTTCTCATTTACCCAAACAGTTGAAAGTTCGTCAAAGCTCAATCAGGACTTGGAGGTACTTTCATCGTGATCTCCAAGTATTCTGTGATCTACTCGTACTGAATCAAGTGCTCCTGATACACGACCAACATATGCATGTAATCTCATGTCATTTGACCCCATATAAAACTTCCTATTACGAGTGTTTGTTGTACATATGTTTCATTTAAGAGTGCAGCTTAAATTTCTGCTCAAAATATGTTTGTATTGATTTAAACAAAATTGCAAGTTTTTACTTTATGAATTTCGTTTTAAATGCACAATTGTAGTATTTTTATAATTAAAAAAAATTTTATTTGATATACAAATTTTTAATATCGACTTTCTGCTAGTTCCTAAATCATTTATTAAATCTTTTTATGAATTGCAAGACATGCTTTTTTTACCAACACCCTTATTTCTTCAAAAATTTACCTTTTTAGCTTGACTACCCGGTTAGCAGTTGTTCCCTATTTGTAAATATGACATGTTTCTGAGACATGGGCTCTAAGAAAAACTGCTGAGGGAAAACTGCGTGTGTATGAAAGGAATATCTTTGTACCAAAATACGAAAATGGAGAATTCACACAATTGATGAACCACGAACTGATACCATTAATGTGACAGAAAAATATAGTTAAGTGCTCAAAAACAAACACAACAATGTGGTGGGGCCATATACATGGGATGGATAATAGAGGAGAGGTATTTTTTAGTTGCATTTGAGTTTTCAAAATATTTAGTCTCACAACTTCCACTTGTGAAAAACGTTCTGAAAAAATCCCTTTACAGATTTTTTTGGAACATTTTTAAAAACAATGTTTGGAATGAGATCAGGTCCAGGAGACATTTTAGGAAAAGGCTTTTTATGTGTGACTGAATTTCAGTCGGGTAGTAGGTTCTATTAGCCCAGGATTATTGGCGTGTTGACTTTGATATTTCATATCTGAGACTGCTGTCGAATCCGTTTAGTTGCTACTCACATGGTTGAGTCTCTGGGTTGGAACTTAATTTCTGTAGCTTTCGATTCTATATTTATCAAGAGTGCTTTTTATTTCTCGATTTGCACGAATTAGCTGTGATTTAATCAGAGTATCCATATTCTCCTCAGTCTATTTTTATTATTGATTAACTTTAAAATGCAATCTGGTAGGTTCAAATAGGATATTTTATGTTTTATTTGGATTTTTGTGGCTTGTTTTATTACAATTTTTATTGAATTGATTTATGGCGGTATCAATATCTTCTTGTGATGTAGGTAATTGAAGTAGGATAGGCTATCGCTTTTTTCAGCATTTCTCTAAACTGTTCTCATTCTACACCGCCATTTATTAATCTTGGTAATGTCTGTTTGATCATGGGGGAGTTATGAAAGACTATTAATACAAGGAGATGGTCAATGTGTTACGTGCTAAAAGCATATGATATTAATACTAGTAATCTACGGTATATAAGTCTTGAATAAGAGATCAAGTGGGATTATTGCGATAATAGCTCATAAAAATTAATATCAGATTGGCATTGGTCGTTACTAGAGAAAAAAAATAAACAACGGTTTTGTTTTGAAAAAAACGTGTGACAGCATTTGAAAGTGCAAGGGGTTTCGTGGTATATAAGTGATAATCTCGCCATTGCATATGGTTTGGCTATAGTAGGGAATGTTACTGGCCAACCGTCCTGGTAGAAGATTTAAGAAGCGAGTATAATTTTTCCGACGAATGTAAATTCGAGCTTAGAAGCGATTTGGAAAACCACGGAATAACGTTTGCAAAGTTTATTGCCTGTTTAACAGGGTATGTACTAGGGATGTTCCGAATATACAAAAATTCGTATTCGCGAATACGAATACCGAATACAAATACTCTTATAAATATTCGCGAATACGAATACGAATACGAATACATGACCTTGAGTGAATAATATCAACATCAACATCGTTTTTGTACGCCCTGCAAATTTTAGAAATAGTATGGAAAATAGTTTTGTTTTTTATTTAATGTTATAGAATGGTTAATATTTAAAAAAAATGTTTTATTTAATGTATGAATACCTGTTTTATATTTTTATTAAAATTCGTATCTATATTTCTATAATTTTAATGTCAAATACTCGTATAATATTCCTGTTAATTTTGACGAATACAAATATTGAAAATATAGCGAATACTGGCGAATACGAATACGAATACGAGTATTCGGAACATCCCTAGTATGTACAGTTATTTTGGCATCTACCTCATTTTATCTTGAACTTCGAATTATAGCAAAAAGTGTAGGCGTGAAAACCTACAGAAAACTTAGTCTGCTGGAAGTCACCAGGCAATTTTGAGGCCTACTTGCCGCATGTGAAAGCTGACGATTTGGGGCTGTCAAGCTGACATTTAATAGGAGTCAGTGGAGGCATTAAACGTCTACAAGTGTAACCACGAACAGATAAGTGATTTCTGATAATATTTTGCATATAAAAACGCTGTGTAAACATTAAACAATATTAGTAATTTAAGTTAAGTGGGGTACCCCATTCAAATAATAGGCCAAATTGGATGTATCAACGTTTGAGTGATAATAAAGCTAGTTAAGGGTATTGCTCTCTTTCATTTTAATTACAAGCCTTTGGGTTCAATAATTGTTTATTAGATATACAGTGAAGTTACAAGTTTCTTCAGAAACATCAAGTCATAGAAATTTTGTGAAAGAGGTCACAAATTACGTTATCGTGTTATCAAAGTTGCTGCTGCTTCGGAATGCCTGAAAAATGTGTGATAAGATATGGAAAAGTATTTTTATTTTTACCATACTCGGCCATATTGCTATAAATAAATCAGTCTACACAGTTATCATAACTTTTTAAAATCAGAGGTCTACCACCACGATCCAAATTTCTGAGCAGCTTAATCAGCATTTCTAGAAATGGCGAAAATTTGAGGATTAAATTGGGAAACAAGAAAGAGGATTTTCCACTTGTGTGGGTTCCAGATAACTATAGATGTGACCTCTGCTTCTACCCAGGTTCGCAATCCCGGATCATAAATTGAAGGGAGTTTGACGTAAATGTTAAAGTGAAAACGGGAAAGGTAAAACGGCGAGTAAAGCGATTTTTGCTATAAATGGATTTTATAGGCAACACGGCATTGTAACGGTATCTTAATAAATTGGGACGACAATCATAAGTCAAACTTCAGCTTTGAATGGCTGGCACAGCACAATTGTACGGAAGAGAATCAAGTTTTTCAAAGGAGACTTACAGGTCAACGAAGACGTTATAGCATTTTTTGCTGCTAATAGATGCAATTACACTAAAGTTACATCGACGTAAATAGTTACAGAGATTTATATTTTTTAATATAGTTACATAAACAATTTGATATTAAAATTTAAGGTTGGGCGTTTATTTATTTTTTAAAAAACCTCTTCAAGAATAACTATTAATTTAATAATTTCGTTGTTGATCTTTTGTGCAGAAGTATTTTATTTGAACATAAAGTCCGAACTTATTCATGTCTACATTTTGTTGACAAAAGAATAAAAAACAAGTGTCGTAAAATACACTTGCTTATCTTTCAGAATGACTTGTGACGCCACATTGCTGAAATAATGAATTATCTATCTTTTATCTACCACATTTAAGAACTATAAAATTCCCAAGAATAATCACATTGCATGGAGCAATAATCCCTAAGAGATCGTGTGGCCGGCTGGTAAAGCGTTTATGTTTGCAGTCGATATGTAGTGAGTTCGAACCTCATACCAGGATAGTGGTTACACATCTTATACTCTCCGGCCATCATACAAACACCTTTCAAGGTCGTGACTCCTGTGAAAGGGCATTCTACCAGCCTAGAATAAGAGGAAGAAAATGACTAATAATCCCCAAAGGTGATATGACACACTAAATGATTACTGTTCCAGATTACTGTGCAAAACCAAATGAACCTAATTGTAAGTATTTTTTCGGTCTGGTATCAAGAATTTGGGCTACTCACGTATCCAATTAACTAGAACCGGATTTCATTCACCACTATAATATTGTTAATATCATTACCATTGATTTCTCAAAAATAATTGCAAGAATTAAAGAACCCCACTTATCGTCTTCCTTTAGGTAATAGTTTCCTAAAGAAGTAGTATGGAACATCGAAGAGCAAGTGTAGACAATAAGAAGTCGCTAAAGAAATGTGGACACCTATACATTTTCTAATCAAACGTCTTTCCTCTTAACTATACAGACTTACTTACAGTCGTGCATCATCGCAACAATCATTCCTATCAACCGTTTACATACAGGGTCCGGTAACGATGGGTTTGGAGAGAGCAAAGATGGTTCTAAAACTTTGACATGTTAGGGGTAACATATCAGAAGGAAGGTCATTAAACGAACTTTTCAAAAATACATAAACTTATAGGGCGTTTTACTAAATAATAATCAGTTATTAAATTTCCAAATTTTGAGCACCCTGCATAGAGTTATATTAATACCCGGAGCCAATATTTTATATTCGAAAATTAATTCACAGAATATATAATTTTTTTTCACTCAAATGTTTGCTGTAATAGCAGCCACATGAAATTAATTTTTTTCTGTATAAAATAGTTAATATCTCCAAACCAACAGTTAACGTTAGACCAACACAATTTTATATCAAAATGATAACATTCTGACACAAACTTTATAGCTACTCATATGCAGGGCGGCCTACGAAGTTTCGGCGCGACCGATTCGACGCTAGCCAGTTTTGGCGCGGGGTCGTTTCGGCGCGGGAACGTTTTGGCGCGAGAGGTTGCGATGCAATGAAGTTTCGGCGCGAGTACATTTCAACGCGAGTGTACATATTTTGCTATTTCAGATATGGTTTGTCCATTAAGTCTTAATATCACTCTTTCGTTAAACATATTTAAGGTATTTAAGAAAATCATTCAAAATTCAAAATGGATATCAAGAGTTCTGGTCGCAAAAAAAGATATCCATTCTTTATCCTGGATTATGGGCTTTGGAAAAAACTTTTGATTGTATTTTCGTTATCCTATTAAGTAGTTGAACACGGATTTAGCGCGGCCACGAGATAAAATGATTCATCAACTGCGAAACGCAGTTAACAGTAACGGATGCTCCTGAAAAATGACACTGAAAACAGACACACTAATACCGCAACAACAGGTTTATCATCTTCTTATTTAGTTATTATTTTTAATTTTACTGATTTGATATGTAACACTACCTCGTGGAGTCAAAAATGTAACGTCTCTACTCTGGCGTTACAAAAATATAACACAACAGGGAAAAATTATTTTATTCTCCAGTTGCAATGGACCTCGGATAGCTCTATGCGTGAGCCATGGTACTATTAGTCCGGTCGGCAGGTACATAATGAGGGGGGTTAGCTGGACACAATTCCCAAGTTAATGAAATTTTGGGATATTGTTTGGGGATGGTATTGGGTGTGAAATCTGAGTTTTCGACCTCGAGGACCCTGTGCTAACTCGGGGAGGGCCGAAAAACCACGACATTTTCGGACTTTTTTTGGTTTTCTGCTTATATCTTCTGAACCATGCGTTTTTCAAGAAAAACACCCTTATAGAAAGCTGTAGAGCATAATATTTCCTTCAATTTGGATTGGTCAAAATTATTTGTTGACCCAATACTTACCGAGATACAGCAGTTGAAAGATGGAACAAATTCCTCAAAATGCAAAAAAAATAGAAAAATACAGGTTTTTGCCTCATATTTTTCAACGTATCTACTCGTATGTATACTATACATAGCTACTTATTATTCGTTATTTTAAACTAGCTGACCCGACAGACGTTGTCCTGTACAAATTTCAATAAATTTGTGATCGTTTTCTGAATTTGTGAAGAGATATTGGCAATGTGTAAACAAAGTAAAAAGGAGGAAAAAAAAACGTATTTCTTATTAGTGATAATTGCATCTATTAACGATTGTGGCAATGGATATTCAATTTAAGGAAGGGTTAATTCAGAAGTACTTATTGATTATTCACTATCACTTTCACTATCATTTTGGTTTAATGGTAAATCTTGGAGAAGCCGTCTCTTGAGTCGTATGTATATTACTTCGGCCTAGTTGCTGGATGGTGATGTTATCGGTAAAACGTAGATTGGTTAGGATTTTTTGGTAGCTCTGTTTATGAATTGTTCAATGGTGTCAATTCCTAGGACATGGTGGATTTGATCATTTCGAACAAAACCGAAAAAAGTCCGAAAATTTCGAGGTTTTTCGGTCCTCCCCGAGTTAGTACAGGGTCCTCGAGGTTGAAAACTCAGATTCCACACCCCATACTATTCCCAAACAATATCCCAAAATTTAATTAACTTGGGAATCATTGTTCTGTTGCAACGTTTCATGAAATGAATTAAGTTTCGTCGTTTGATCTCAAGCAAATTTACAGATTTATCTACGAAATACGGTGAGTTTTGAAGTGGCAAACGGTTATACAGTTACAACAAAGTGAATCGGTTGTCCAAATTGTGTTTCTTCGCATCGCACATTGTGTCGCAAACCAAATAATTGAATTGACACAATTTAATTGCATTGCAATGCCGCTAATCACACGGAGCAATTTAGGTCGCAGAACTCGCAATGCTACAAACCAAACGAATTTTCCATTAGCGTACTTCTGAATTAACCCCTCCTTAAATTGAATATCCATGGCCACAATCGTTAATAGATGCAATTATCACTAAGAAAAACGTTTTTTTTTTTCTCCTTTTTACTTTGTTTACACATTGCCAATATCTCTTCACAAATTCAAAAAACGATCACAAATTTATTGAAATTTGTACAGGACAACGTCTGTCGGGTCAGCTAGTTTAAAATAAAGAATAATAGTAGCTCTGTATAGTATACATAGATACGTTGAAAAATATGAGGCAAAAACCTGTATTTTTCTATTTTTTTTCAACTGCTGTAGCTCGGTAAGTATTGGGTCAACAAATAATTTTGACCAATCAAAATTGAAGGAAATATCATGCTCTACAACTTTGTATAAAGATGTTTTTCTCAAAAAACGCATGGTTCAGAAAATATAAGCAAAAAACCGAAAAAAGTCCGAAAATGTCGAGGTTTTTCGGCCCTCCCCGAGTTAGCACAGGGTCCTCGAGGTCGAAAACTCAGATTCCACACCCAATACCATCCCCAAACAATATCCCAAAATTTCATTAACTTGGGAATTGTGTCCAGGTAGAAAGTACCTGCCGACCGGGCTATATGGACACATCCAAAGAAAATAGTCGAAAATAAACGTCTATTAGTTTGACTTGACTCGTCCTCGGAGGATGGGGTTTGAGGGCGTGGCCACTCTCAACAATGGCGGGTTAGGGCCATTCACCCTATAGCTCAGTCGTAGATAGACTACACGCAGAGTAGAGGGGCGAACCAATGAGTAGTACAGAGAATACTATTGGTGCTTTTTATTTACTACCTACAGTTATTTACATTTACATATACAAAAAGGCAAACGAAAAAAACAAAAAACACGCTTATAGATAATGGTAGGATTACTGTCCAAGAAGTCCGTAATGGTCCAGATACACAAACCCGACAGAACGAACACAACGGGGCTCCTAGCGCGCTGTTGCGAGAGCGAGTTCTTCTCGGGGACGGAGTGGGGCGTGGCGGCGGCGCTGGCTCCTGCGGCTCGAAGGTATGCAGCAGGGCTTTGGGCGCAGAGGGGCGCGGAGCCGGACGAGGAGATTGGAGTTTCGTCGGGGGTCGTGGCGGGCGGACCGGGTGTCTGCTATTGGGGGACGGCGCGGGGGCAGCTCGATCTCGGTTGGGCGGCGTCCTACAGCTGCTGTAGCTCCTTCTTCTCGCTGGGTTGAGGATGGAGGTCCAGTTCCAAGTCGAGTCTCTGGGGGCGGCCGGGACAGGGAGTCCAGGCGCGGGCTGTTCGGGGTGCTGGCGGTCCAGCTGTCGCAGGCTCTCGGCGTATTCGCAGGGTCTGGAGTACGCGGGCTGCGACGCGACGCGGCTTCCTCTAGGCGTAGGCTTTCGTTAATACGATACCCAGGTGAAGAGGGCGGCAGGCGGCACCTACGGGCTCTTTGCCTCAAGGGCGACTCAGGGGTGGCGGGTGGCGATGGTCCAAATAGGCGGTCAAACAGGGCTTGTTGTCTGTGAATTTAAGCAATCCCATAAGTGTCCGCAATGGGGCCTCACCAGGTATTTGTAGGCGATGATGAAAAAGTTACTAGTTGCTTGCGCCATCGCAGGAAAAGCGGGCGAAAGAGTGGGTGTCGTGCTGCCGTGCCTGGGGCGTTCGGGCACAGGGCGCCGATGAGATTGATGGGGGGGCGCCCACGGCCGTGAACGGACCGGCACTCCTATGCTTCAGTATTCGTAGATCTCGAAGGTGAGTTTACCTCTGTCCGGATTATGTTACAATAATTTCATAACGGGCGATTTCGGACTTGTTTGCTTCGGCGACCGCTAGATGTCTTACAGCGAAAAACTGGACTTATACGGAGGGCCACCAAGAAGTGGGATAATTCATGTAGTGTTTAATTCCCCAGATTTGTAACTTCCCCGGAGAGTTTCGAATTATGCCACGCAGGGTGTCCGAAAGAAACTACGGGAAAAATTGACACGTCATATAGACCAGCGCCAATGCCCAAATCGGGGTACTAGGCAAATTCTCGTCACGTGTTCCTACTCCGAAGCGTTCACCAGGACAGGACGGGGATTGAACTCGTCACAGACCAGCGCCACGTTCAATCGGGGGTTCGAGAAAAGGGTGGTTGTGCACGTCACCTGAACCAGCGCCTTGTACACAACCCAGGTACGTCCTTCGGTCATTGGTTAAGGCAGGCGGACTCGAATAGTTGTTCATTCTGCCCGAAGCGCATTATTTTATACTGTTTTGGGGCCCACGTTACCCCAAATTTAGACTGGGGATCCAAATAGTGGTAAAAGCGGCTGCGTTGAAGACCCTCGGCGCAGAGACGCGCACCGCGTGATTCCCACTCATATCGTGCAATAAAATATCGAGCTAAAATGTAGCGAGATGGCGATATGCAAATTTGAAATAATTAAAATTTTTTGTTTGGAAAAATTTACCACGGAGCTATTGTTACAGATTGATCTTACAGTTGTGTTCGTATACCGAGAATTTCTGACAATTTAATTTAGTAAACTGAAATACCTTATTACTATGACAATTGCAGTGGCGTACATCATGGAAATCTAATTGTGCCTTGTCATCTGTCAAGCAAAAGGTTAAGTAAGCATTTTTATCTTCACCCGTTCTTAAAAGTTTAAAATACGGAAATACATTGTATATTACTTCTCGAGTTTGATTTTGAAAGATCCTATTTTTTGACTATTACATTTACAACTTTGCAGTATTTTAACTACAGTTTAAAGCCTACTGATATTATTGTATTACACATATTATAATAAAAATTGCTCCACTACTGAGTTTATATATCTAAACAACCAATCATAGGATTGATAAAATTTTCAATTGGATCCCCTGCATATTCTCGGTAAGTGAAAACAACTGTAACTACTTATAACAGTGAGCAATCTTGTGTGTTTCTATGCAATTTAATTTTCGTTAATTTATTTTAATAAACAACTTTCGATTTTTAGTTCCAAACTAGCTTCTTGACATCCAAAAATTGCAAACACAGCTACACTTACAATTGTATTATTTGTCAATCATCATCATCCTCAGCACTACAGCCCGTTGTGGGCCTTGGCCTGCTCGACAATGGTTTTCCATTCTTTCCTCTCTTTCACTTTTTCTTCCCAGTTTCGTATCCCTAGTGTTCTTAGGTCGTCTGTGATTTCATCAATGTACCTATTTCGTGGTCGTCCAACTTTTCTTTTACCTTGCGGGTTGCTGCTGAATATTTTCCGGAGTGGTACTTTCTCATTTAGTCGCATTATATGTCCTACCCATTGTAACCTAGCTGCTTTAATGTTATTGACTATGTTCGGCTCCTTAAAGGTGGTGTATATTTCATGGTTGTAGCGTCGTCTCCATTCTCCATTTTCACAGATTGGCCCTAGTATTCTTCTAAGTACTCTTCTTTCAAATATTCCCAGGTCATTCTTATCTTTAACTGACATTGTCCATGTTTCCGCACCGTATGTTAATACCGGTCTTATTAGCGTTTTGTACATTTTGAGTTTAGTTCTTCTTGATATTTGGTTAGACTGTATCTGTTTTGACATTCCGTAGTATGTTCTTTTGGCTATTGTTATTCTTCGTTGTATTTCCGCACTCATGTTATTGTCACTTGTGAGTAATGTACCTAAATATGTGAATTCTTGGACTTTTTCGAAATGGTAGTTATTTATCACTAATCCTTGTGGGTTGTCACTTACACTGTTTTGTTTATTTATACACATATATTTTGTTTTGGTTACATTCACTTTTAGTCCCATTTCTTTTGCTGCGGCTTCAAGATGTATGAAGGTTTCTTTTATATTCTTTACTGATCTGCCAATTATGTTGATATCATCTGCATAGGCTAGCAATTGGGTTGATTTGGTAAAGATGTTTCCTGAGGTTTCAACTCCTGACTCCTTAACAACTTTCTCTAATGCTATGTTAAATAGTACACATGATAGGGTGTCTCCTTGTCGGAGTCCTGCGTTCGTACTAAAGGTGTTCGATAAGCTATTTTGAATTCTTACTTTGTTCTCTACTCTTTCCATAGTTAGTTTCGTTAGTCTAATCAGGTGTTTTTGTATTCCTAGCTCTTCCATTGCCTTGTATAGTTTTTGCCTTTTGATACTGTCATATGCACTCTTGAAGTCAATGAAAAGGTGGTGTGCTTCGATGTTCATTTCCCACGTTTTTTGGCCAATTTGTCTGACTATGCTTATTTGTTCTATTGTGGACCTTCCCTTTCGGAAACCGCTTTGGTAGTTTCCGATTTCTGCTTTTGTTTGCACTTGTATTCTGCTTGCCAGGATGTTAGTGAATATTTTGTACCCTACATTTAGTAGCGTTATCGGTCTGTAGTTAGCGCATTCCAGTTGGTTTCCCTTTTTGTGTAGTGGGCAGATTATGCCGAGGTTCCATTCGTCTGGGATCTTAGCTTGTACCCATATTAATCTTATTAAATGGTATATTTGTTCTTCTACGGTTCTTCCACCTGCTTTTAATAGTTCAGCCGTCAGATTATCCGAGCCAGGGGATTTACTATTCTTCTGATTTTGAATTGCTTTCCTTACTTGCTTCCTTGTTGGTATTTGACAGTTCTCTTCTTCCATATCTATGTTCAGTATGTGTTCGTTTCCATCTTGGTTTTCTGTTAGCCCTTCTTCGTTTTGATTTAGCTCTTCTTCATAGTATTCTTGCCAACGTTGTAGTACTGCATTCTTCTCGCTAATAATATTCCCCTTTTTATCTCTGCACATTCCTGTTCTAGGCTTAAATTCCCTTCTCATGTTATTTATTTTTTGGTACAGTTTTCTACTTGCATTTTGGTTGTTGTATGTTTCTATTCTTTTGAATTCTTTTTCGTAATAGGATTTCTTTTTTTGTTTAAACAATTTTTTTTCTTCTTTCCGAATGGCTTTGTATTCTTTTTCTGCTTCTTCACTGTAGTCTTGGATTTTCTTTAAGTATGCCGTGTTTTTCTTTCTTGTAAGTTCTCTGCATTCGTCATCGTACCATTGGTGTCGTTCTGTTTTATTGTAACCCAGCGTGCTTTCTGCAGTTTCAGCTATTAGCTTTGCACATTGTTGCCATCTATCTTGTATTGTTCCTTGTATTTCTACTTGTTTAAAGGTGTTCTCTATTTTTGTTTTAAATTCCTGGGCTATTTCTGGGTTATCCAGTTTTTGGACGTCGTATTTTTTATTACGTTTTCCCTGTTCCTCCTTTATAATGGATATCTTTGCTCGTGTGTTAATCATTATCATAAAATGGTCCGAGTCAATATTGCATCCTCTGAGTGTTCTTACATCCTGCACGTTTGTGCTATGTCTTGCGTCGATAATGCAATGGTCTATTGCGTTAAGAGTGTTCCCATCAGGTAATTTCCAGGTGTACTTGTGAATCAACTTGTGTTGGAATTTTGTGTCTGCTATTACCATGTTAAGCGAGGCTGCCAGTTGTATTAACCTTTTCCCATTATCATTACTTATTGGGTGCGGGCTATACTTTCCTATTGTCGGGTAATATATTTCTTCTTGGCCTACTTTTGCGTTTAAATCACCCAGTATTATCTTTATGTCATGTGGGGGGCACTTTCTGTAGACTGTTTCGAGCTGTTCATAGAATTCGTCCTTAGTTTCGCCGGTCTTTTCTTCTGTGGGTGCATATGAGTTTATGAGGCTATAGTTGAAGAATTTGTTTTTTATTCTAATCACACTTATTCTATCATTTATTGCCTTGTAGTCAAGTATCATGTGTTTTATTTTGTTATTTATTATAAATCCGGTTCTATTTATATGTTTTGATTCATGACCGCTGTAAAATATGGTGTAATCTTTGGTGTCTAGGATTCCGCTTCCATCCCATCTCATTTCTTGTGTCGCTAGGATATTTATTTTATATTTATTTAAGATTTCAGTAAGTGTTTGGAGTGCTCCAGGTTTATAAAGTGTCCTTACGTTCCAGGAGTATATTTTTAGGTCTGACCTTTTGTTCGTCTTTTGTCGAGCCTTCACAACCAGTTGTGTTTTCGAGGAGGGGGTGGTTAGCCCCTTGCCCAACCTCCTTAGTGGAGGGGTTATATTTTTGTTTGTTTTGTTTATGTTTATTCGAGTTTTTTCCAGATCGTTACCATGTGTGTTGCTTGTTTTGTTATCGGTACCTTTATGTTTATTGTGTTTTAAGTTGTTTAGTAGTAGTTTTTTGTCTCTGAATTTCCCTTGTTTTTGGTTTGATTTGCTTTTTGTGGTATGATTGCTAGGAGTGTCTGCTGCCATTTCACATCTTTCTCGTTTTTTGACTTCTCATCTGTTTGACGGCTTTGTTTTTTGAGATCTCTTCCACTCCCGCCCTCAGGGGATGCATTTTCTTCTGATCGGTTTCTCTTCTTACTTTCAGTATTTCCTTCTTGTTTCTTTCCTTCCTCGTCGTGTGATGTTTTCTCATGCTCCTTTAATTGTTGTAGGTTGTATGTTTGACCGTTTACTATCAATTCGTTATGTTTTAGGTATGCTCTATGTCCCAGTTCTCTTGCTTTTTTCATGTGTACCATTAGTTCTTTTCTTTGTTGCTGTACTTCCTTGGGATAATTCTCTACTATTGATATGTTTACCTCTTTGTTGATTTGCTTTGTTGCCTTTAGTATTTCAATTTTTTTGTTCCATGAATTGAGTTCTAGTATTATCGGTCTCTGATTTTTATCATTTGGTTTTCCCATTCTTCTGATTTCCTGTACTTTTGTTTCCCTATCTATGTTTATTCCCATTTCTCTTAGTAATACCCTGACCTTTTCCTTTATTTCTAATTCCCCTTCTTCTTTACCTGCTTCTTTTAATCCAAATATTATTAATTTCTTTTTCCGTAGTTCTTTATCTAGGTCTCCTAGTTTTTTTTTCCTGTTCCGCAATGTGTTTTTCTAATTTGTTATTTTTTTCTTTCAGTTCTTGATTCTCTTTCTTTAAGCTGTTTATTTCTGCTTGTATGTTATCTAATTTTCTTTCGATGCGTTTTTCTCCTTCTTCAATTCTATCCAGCTTATCAAGTTTTTTATTTATGTCTTCTAATATTTTTTCCATGTTTGTGCAGCTTTTCAGAGGGATGTTTATTTATATTCAGCCTTGCAAGCAGCCTTGTATGGTGTGTTGTCTGCCTTTCGCAGTTAACTCTAATTACTTGTTGTTGCTTAGCTTTGGTATTTTGCGCTGACTACGAATGATCTTTGTTTTTCCAACTTGTTATTTGTTATTTATTAGGTTATGTTTGTGCTCCGTTATTTTATTAAATATTTCTAGGTACTCACGTATTGCTCGCTCTCTATTTTATGTCTACTCTTCCTCTGCCTGCATCCATAGTTTTTCATCTACTTTTTATATTTTTTAAAACACTTTAAAACTTGAGACTTTCACAAATTTAAAATTTACTTATCACACAATGCCAATGACCTCAACTTCCATTAAGGGCAGAAGCTTTTCACTTGTATTCAAAATTACGTTTCACTTCTGTGACTTTTCCCTTGTGTGCAGATTTTGAATCTCGCGGGCTTTTCGTTTTCACCACGTTGGCGTTCCTGCAAACTTTTGCCTCGCGTTATCGCCGTCGCGCCGTGCGATATTTGCCTTTGTGTTATCTACTTCCCTTATGTTTACTTTTCGTTTTGTGCTTTCTTGGTTCATCTACGACCCCGCGGGGCGTTCGGATTGATCTATTTTCCTAGTATTCCGCTTTCGGGTTCATTTCCTCTTAATTTCGTTCTTGCTGCGCTGGAATTATGCCGTTACAGCCGCTCGCGGAGAGTCAAGGTCCCGGTCGACCCGTCGTAAACCTGACTCTTATCGGCGTTGCGTTTCGTATTTCATTATATATTATTAGTAAGAGGCTTTCCTACCTTGATTTATTCAATGCTGCGTTTCCCTTTTCTTCGCAGTTTGATATTTGTTGCTCATTCACAGATTTGAAGCACTTTTATTGAACATAAATCTTTCAAAACACGGAGCTCAAATTCACTTGACCTTTCACTTTCGTGCCAACTTCTATTATTTGTCAATACAGAATGAAATTTGCTCGCATTAAAAAGAAAATATATTTGGCGGTAAACCAAACAATTGGTATTTGCTTATGTTAGCCATACTGTACATTAAAACGAGTTAATAAAACCGTCTATTATGTTTTATATATGGACTGTAACTGCTTATTCAACGTAGTAAGAGTAACCACAATGATTTGGCAACCACGGTTACAGCGTATATAAAATTAAGACTAGATTTTCTTCGGTTTCCCTTAAATATGCTTAGCCTAGTTTATTACATGATGGCAAGCTTTATAATAAAATGGCGGTATTAGTTTTTGTCAATTAACGTTAAATATTTGTCAGTTTAAAACAATTTTTAGCGATTATATCCATCATATGAAAGGTTGAGCGTAATTATTTTTAATAATAATTTTAGGAAAAATGTTATACATTTCTGACTGTTCGTTGATCTATTCTAAATTCTACATAGCAATATTTCAAAGCTTTATACTTTAATTTCCAAAAAGAATACTTCGTTTTTTCCAAACATTATGTTTAATGAATAACGAAAACGTAACAACATTGCTCAAACAATGTTTTCTTAAACAATTTGTTTAATTAACGCGCCATAAAATTATTAATACGGGGAAGATCAAATATCTACTTTTATAATCAAGGAATAATAGAATGTCAAAAGTGATAATTACAATTCACTTAGTTGTATTAAATTTCTAGACGAGAGTTTTGAACGGAATATGAAAACAGATTTGCAATTTACTCTCTGATGAAGGTCATTATTATGTAGAAGGGAAATAAGAATGGCACCGTTGCCTTCACATTCAGATGGACTGCTATGACATCTTTTCCATGACCACCAAGCAGTGGTCATTACGCGTAGGGCATTTTTCGCACGGAGTTGACAGCTAGGCAATAGCAGGCGTCTCGGACCACGTTTTGGAGTTTTGCGCTCAGTTATTCACGTGATTGTTATCTTAACGATCTTCTTGGTGCCGTCCCGTCGCGCTTCAGCGATAAATCTTAGACTGTCTAAAACCTGTTTAAGCTTCGGTCTTATTCAAAACCGTTGTGCAATCTGTTGCAATAAACGTAGCCCACTTTTGAAGAAAAAAAATGGCGTACATTTTCGCCCTTTTTTTGGTAGCAACAAATTGTCATTGTGCCGAGGTGTCACTCGTTGGTGACGCTCAGTTTTATGGCGGCTGGTAGTTCCATAGCGAGAGATTTAATCTCCAAATAGCTTATGCGAATTTAGTAACGAACTCCCACTGTTCCAGCGTTTTCTGTGAGAAGGTGCGTGTGCCGAAAATTCTACAAGGTCTTGTGCTTCTTTCATTTTAAAGCGCTAACGGTGTACAGCGATGTGGTCAACAAATTGACAAGTGTCGCTTTGTAAGAATCCCATATAACGCCATAATTTAGTCATAAACCTTAGTTGCGTCAAGTAACCAATATCGTAAGAATTTGGTTAAGTCGACCATTACGTTTAACGTTTACATTGTTACGAGACAAAAACGACGTTTACGACAACGTGCCAACTCATACGAAAAACTACGAAAAGCTAGAGGACTAATGCGTGCGAGATCTCTCAAAGTCGGGAAAGTAACTCACAGTGAAGCGAGGGGTGGTCCAACACAAGATCACACAAAGGCAACGACCTAATGACCGGTAAACAGATCTAAATAGATTGAGCGCCACCACGGTTTCATCAACATGAACGAGAATGCATAAGTAAACTCACTGAGGTACCGGGAAGCAATTGAGCCTACCTTTCAACTTTACACTTGGCAGAAACCCAAAAGCCAAACGAGGTAGGGTATGAATGCAACCTTGGAACTCCCCGGAACCGGCAGCTGGAGCGTTGGAAACTACCTTGAGGCTCACAAATTCGTCCAGGATCCGCTTTACATCAATCATACACTACAGACTGCTTAACCTAAAATTCAGCAAGCAACACAAAGAAAATATAGCCGTAGCGTTTAACAAAAAGGTCTATTGTTCTTGCACACAAATATGGTTACGGGCATTAATTAGTACACAATTGAGGTGCGCTAGCATATGACGCTGTACATTGAGAATTTACTAGCACTGCATAACAAAAAAGGGGTGCAACACACGTTAGTTAGTGCATAAATAAGATTGCAGACATTAATTAGTACACAAATGAAATGCGCAAGCATATGGCGCTGTACATTGAGAATTTACTCGCACTGCATAATAACAACGGGGTGTAACAAACGTTAGTTAGTGCATGAGTATGATTTGCAGACATTAATTAGTACTAACATGAAATGCGCTAGCATATGGCACTGTACATTGAGAATTTACTCGCACTGCAAAATAACAAGGGGTGTAACAAACGTTAGTTAGCGCATCAATGTGATTGCAGACATTAATTAGTACACAAATGAAGTGCGCTAGCATATGGCGCTGTACATTGAGAATTTATTCGCACTGCATAATAACAACGGAGTGTAACAAACGTTAGTACATGAATATGATTACAGACATTAATTAGTACATAAATGAAATAGGCTAGCATATGGCGCTGTACATTGAGAATTTACTCGCACTGCATAAGAAAAAGGGGTGTAACAAACGTTAGTTAGTGCATGCATATTATTGTAGACCTTAATTAATACACAAATACCTGCTTAACTTCACCTGAGGCGGTCGAAACGGGTCCAGCTTGATGACCATATATGTCCCAAGACGTCGAAACGGGGCGAGAAACTCCAACGAGCGTAGGCGTTGATAATGGAGTCCGACAGTTTACTACACAGATTCCATGATGCGACCAGAACGACAACAAGGCTCGCACCTAAAAGTTGACCAAGGGTATACTCTCACTTTGATCCCACAACACAGAAGTGGTCACATTGGCCGCTTCAAGTCTCGGAACACTCACTGTAAAACGCCGGCTAATGGAACTCACTCTGTAAGACGCCGCCCCCACGACTGAAGCCGCAGAGGCGGCGAAAAGCCACACTCAAAGAACTGTTTGCAGTAACCCAACGAGGTCCGTGACCAACTCCCAACTGACAAAACAACACGCTACGCGGCCCAGGAAAAAAACGGAAGGGGCTGTAGCAACTCGCGCCCAGACAGACGGAAACCGAGCTAAACCAATGATTCTGTCTCTCTTGCACTCATGGGCTGGCGTTTTAAGTTCATGCTAGAAAACACGATGAAATGCAAGTTTACGACAGCGGCGAGACGATAAAAAGCACATGTGTGCAGCGACAAACCGGAGCAAGAACACAGCTGTGTGGCGGCCTGAAACCCATGCCTCTATAAAACTTGATACATTTAAATTCAAGTGGCAAAATATGAAAACCCTATATACACAGGGGGTCGTAATTTAGAAAAATAGGCAAATAATTTGAAAATGTCCTGAAAACGTAGCGTTTAGATTGTGTTAATTATACGTATCTACTTATATTCACATTCAATATAATTAGATTAAATTAGCGTGCTTTTCATTCATGATATTTGCATGCGACCTTTGTGTTATAAGATTTGTTTGTGTGTAAAGGGGTTTAGCGGCTGCAAGGAATTTAATCAAAGTAAGTTTGACGTCGCAGGACGCTGGCCGTCGCACACGAGTACTGTTGATAAATAAAAGGATTGTTCCCGTTTTCTTCTTAGAAGGACAGCACTATCTATGATCCCAAAGTCGGTGGTGTCGAATTCATAATATTCCATTCAATTTGACAAGTCCTCGCCCTAATTAACGAGTACCGAAGTGAACTACGACTTAGCGGGATCTTGTTATAGGAACAGCGTAACGCAGTTGGGACAAACGGCACTTGTGTTTTCCGATTTTTCGTCTTACAAACTATCACAGTAAAGGTGTAAGCTGTTTTATGTCGTAAATAGAATTTCCCCTGTAATATTATGCTTATAATATCATTAACAACATTATTTTGCACTTTTCAGGTTTTCTCACTCATTTTCATAAATAACTGTCATATGTGATGAGATATTTTTTTGGTAGTAGACTGTGATTGTTTAGTCAGACGAAATTTTAAAACTTCGATTTGCATTTCTATAGAATTTTTATCGCACTATAAAGAGCAATATACAGGGTGTAACAAAAATTGTGGACTGACTACACAGGCGGCTTATACAACTAAAAATAAGCAAAAAACCTTATATAAACATATATCCTAAAATGGTTACAGCTACTTCGAGATTTTTCAATATTTTATTCAAAAAGATAGCAGGAAACGGAGTTGTTTAATTGAAATCATAATATTGTAATGATTAGAAAGGATTAAGAGAGTACAATGGTTGAAAATAATCAAGATCTATTCAAATATGAATTGGGAATGTGAATAAGTGTTATGCAAGTAGAAAGTAAAAGAGAATTTGTAATTGAGTGGAGTATGACTGTTTGAAAGGCAGATGGATTAAAAAATAATATAATATTTTTAAAATTAAGGTTTGAAGGGAATGACAAATACTTAATTGTAATAAATTATAAAAATAGTGGGTATAAATCAAATATTATCAGTGGAGTGTAAAAAGTGGAAAAATGACATCGTTAAGCACTTGCTTTCGACTATTAGAAATAACAAATTTTGAAAAATGTATCTGAAATAATTTGGTGTAATTGATATATTAAAATAAACCCTAATTTTATTGAGAAATGTTTGGATGGTAAACAGGGTAATATACTAAATTGGCGTGGTAAAGTTAAAAATGAAATTTCAATAGAGAAGAATAATTAAAGGCATAAAACTAAAGAAGATTACAAATATGTGGTAAAAAACTAATGGCAAGCAGAATTAATCTGCAAATGTGAATAATTGGAGTAAAATACTAAGTTATTGGAGAATTACATTTGACATCATATATTAAACGAATTGGCTTGCGTCCGGCTGTTTGGTGCTAAGGGAGAGTTCTAGAGGAGGACGATTAGTTAAGGAGGCACGTTCTATGAAGTTGACAGATGCAGTATTGGAAGTAGGTAGCTGCAGATTTGGTCTGTTTGGTTGCATACTGTGGGGAAGGTTTGAGTTGCTGATTCTGGACAGTTGGAACTGCTTGTCTGTCAGTGGGGTCTTTCATTGCGGGAAGGTGCTTGAGAGGTTGGATCAGTAGGCGAAGAGGAACAGGTTGGTTGACATCCAGAACATTGTTGAAACCAAGTGAAATGTGGGTGATCTTGAGTAGTAATATAATTACTAGAAAAGGAAATAAAAACTAAAAAGGTGAATTAGTTATTAAAGAATTACTTACAGTTTTTAATATTGTTGTGGACTAGTAAAAAGATCTGGTATTTGTCATTTAAATTTCAAATCTGTTTGACATATACTTGACATAAGTTATTTTGACTCATGGGAATGATATTGTATTGTATTGTATTTTTAATCATCATAACATACATCGTGGTGCTTAGATATGTCACAATTCCAGTTTAAATGTAAAAATATGAAAATAAAAAAAATACAATGCATTTACAGAAATAGTCAACTACAGAAAAATACAGTAACAACAAAAATACCGGGTGGCCATTAATATCTGATATCACATCACCTTCGGAATCTACACCGCTTTATTAAAGTGATGAATCCAACTAAACTAAATGTCATTAATGTCATCACAATTAAAATTCCTATCTGTCAAAAATTATTACAGATTACAATAAGTAATGAAGTTAGAATAGCAGATTTTTATAATTGAGTCGTAGGCTAAACTGCAGAATCCGGGGCACATTCCCCTCCTCTTATTTGCATTTTATTACATTTCGTACCAATACTTATTATAATTGAAATATGTATAATGCTAACCAACAATTATAAGTAACTAATTCCATGGCTACCGGGATCTCAGATGTTTATGGCCACCCGGTACTAAAGTCAATAAAACAAGACAGTCTTAATTTTCAACAAATCTGAAATCAGAAAGTTCATAGTAGACATTGGCCAGAAGATGTTTTTTAAGCTTAACTTTGAAGAGTTTTGTTGAGGCATTTTTGAGAGTACTAGGAAGCGAATTAAATAATCCTATTCCGAAATCATTTCGTTTAGTGGACGTTAGTCTCTGCTGCGGAACCTGTATGTCGCCTCGACTGCGGGTGTCGTAACCATGGGCATCGCCGTTTTTTGTATAATCGCCATAATGTTCTTTTATCTACTTTGCGTTCGTACTGAGGCTATTACGATACGCGTTTGCGTATCGTAATAAACACAAAGCGATGCTATAATAAAAATACTAAAAATTTTCATTTTTTTGCTTAAAAAAGTGGCAAAGTAGATAAAATACTGTATGATACCTCGTTTATAAGGCATTTTGTAGCACTTACTCCTTTAGGGCACTCCTCGCTTCGCTCGTCGTACCCTAAATCCGTGCGTGCTACAAAATGCTTCTTATAAAACTCGTATCATAATATACTATTATGTGTATTAGATTACAATATAGTATTACTGACGGTAGCGTTAATATGTTATATTTTTTAAACAATGGTTTACAACTGCCTAACTGACTCGCTCCCGCCAACACTCTCAAGGCTCTTTTTTGTACAATGAATTTTTTTTAATATGTGTAGAGGTACCCCAGTTTATTAGACCGTACGTCATTACACTATGAAATAATGCGTGGTATGCAGTAATGGCAGCATCTAAGTTTACTCGATTTTTTATTTGTCTAATTACATAAATTGTTCTTGATAACTTAGTTGAAAGATTGTCAACATGTGCTTGCCAAGTTAGTTTGTTATCCAAGGTAAGGCCTAAAAATTTGACGGTTTCACAGATATTTTGTTTATTTGAAAATAGTAAAGTGGTAGTTTTATTTTGGTTTAAACAAAGCTTATTTGCCTGGAACCAATTTGAGGCTCGGTTGATAATGTTGGTTTGTAACTGATTGACTAGAGTTTCATCTTCTACGTGGTTTGCAAAGGTCGTATCGTCTGCAAATAAAGTCGTGAAAACTGGGATGGCATTAGGCAAATCGTTAACATAGATTAAAAATAATAACGGTCCCAATACACTTCCTTGTGGGACACCATGTTGAATTGAAGACATCTGGCTATACTGACCTTTGCAAAATACACATTGAGATCTGTCAGATAAGTAGGATGACATTAGTTTTAAGTTACTCCCCTGCAACCGTAATACTCCAGTTTATCGAGTAAAATGCTTTTTGAGACACAGTCGAACGCCTTGCTTAAATCAAGAAATAGTGCAAAGGACGATTTTTTGTTTTCCAATGATTCTGTTATATAATTAATGAGATTCAGCACGGCTCCCGACGTGTCTCTTCCTTTTCCCAAACTGTCTGTCCGTAAAAATATGGTTGGGTTCAAAGAAATTTAGAAATCGAACTGCAATAATTTTTTCTATAATTTTGGCCAAAATGGGGAGAAGTGCAATTGGTCTATAATTTGATCTATCATCAATTTCACCCGATTTATATAAATGTATAATTTTGGCTTGTTACAATTTATTAGGAAATATGCCCGTCTTTAATATGATGTTTGCAATATGAGCTATAGGGGCAGATAAACATAAAACATTTTCTTTGTACATACAAACCGATTGATTATATAGGTCTAATGATTTTGACTTTTTTAATGCCTTTATAATATCTTCTACCTCCGATTCCTCAACAGCAAATAAGAAGAGTGATTGTTCATAGTTTATTGGTAATTTTTTTAGATAAACACTGTGTGAGTACTTTCATGGGGGAATATTTGATAATAAATCGTCGGCTACATGCACAAAGTAGTCGTTGTGAGATTCTGGGGAAATCACACTTACCACTCCATTGCTATTGATATTGTTTACACCTTTTTTTATTATTCTCCATATTGTTCTTTGTTTATTATCAGACTCCAAGATTTCTTTACTGATTTTTTCTTTTTTTAATTTTAAGATTTTTTGTTCGTATTCGTATTTTTTTTGTTTAAATTCAGCCGATAGAAGATCATTATTTTGCAAGTTCAATTTCAAAATGTTTCCAAACGATTTATTTCTTCCCTGGCCGAAACTATTTCTGGATTGGTAAATATCGAGGCATTTTTACATTTGTTATTTGTATTAATTTTAATGGGAGGAAAAGATAAATCGTGATAATATGAAAAAACTTTAAAAAAAGCATTAACTGCACAGGTTGGGTCAGACTCTCTATATAATTCTACCCAATCTTCAGTTAAGAGGTAATTTGAAAATTTGATTCTATTTCTAGAACTTTTATTTGGTACGGTTTTGTAAACAGAGGTCGCCAGTTTTTGAATAGTGTTAAATTTAATTATTTGATATTTATGATCAGATATGTGAAATTCAGCCACAATTGCAAGTTGTGTTTCAAAATTTGTGAAGATGTTGTCGATACACGACTTGGAATTTTTTTGTACTCTAGTAAAGTCGGTGATACTTTTTTGTAATCCAAAAGAATCGAATATGTTAGTAATTTCGATGCTTTCCTTAGATTTAACTGCAAAATTTATATTAAAATCGCCACCAAACACTAGTTTACTATTTTTAAAATATTTAGATATTAAGTCAAGAGCATGAGAAAGTTTATTTTTAAAGATATCGATATTACCACATGGTGAACGATATAAAGCCACCGCAACACAGTTCAAATCAGCAAGTTTAATGCCAGTGCATTCAAAATGTTTTTTACTGTTAAGTTCATTAATGAAATGTATTGATGTAAAAACGTGATCAGATCTAGTAAAAATGCATACTCCTCCACATTCACTCTCCAATCGGCAGTAACAAGAAGCTAGATTGTAATTATTTGGTGTATATAAATGTTTTTCTCCATCCTTAAGCCAATGTTCACTAATCATCACCACGTCAAAATTTTGTTCAGTTAAGATGGATTCAATATAATTGTGTTTGTTTCTAATACACTGAATATTTGCATGCAAAATAGTAATATTACTGGTGTTTTTATTACAAAAGAGAGGCTTGTTTGTCAATGATAGAAGATACTTGCTCTTCTGGGCACGTCGATCGTATTAAAAATTTCGTTTTGGCGAGTAGTATTTGCCATGGCTTTCCCTGGATTGTTGTAGGGGTATTATATGTTGAGAGGAGACAAATGATTTGTAGGTTGCAAGGTCCGCCGATGCAGTAGAAGATCCTATGTCATACACTTCAAAGTACTTGATGTATAATTGTTTTAGCGAATTTAAAATTAGAACATCAAATTTCAGAAATCAGCAATCTAGATAAAAGAATCCAACCCTGATTTTTCAGGAGCTAGTACAAATAATAATTATTGATATTCTAAACATAAATAGGGCAATTTTAATTTGATAAAATAAAAATATAATTCATAGACAGATTAATATCACTATACCTAAAGGTATTTAACATATTTAAGGTTTATTGTGATGGTTATTGACAAACCAGTTTAATATATGTTGAAAATAACCTTCATGTGCAGCAACACACTGCTGAGCTTGTTGGAGCATGGACTGCCTTACGCGCTCATAAATTGCTGGTATGTTCTGAATTTGCTGGCATCCGCCTTCCACTCTCTGTTGAAGATTCTCAATGTCTTGAAATGGAGTAGAATATATTATATATTTTAGATGTTTCCATATGCAAAAATTAAGAGGATCTAGATCCGGTGACCATGCAGGCCACGCTAGAGGCCCACCACGACCAATCCATCTTGGAGTGAGCCGGTCCACCGTCATGCATGAATCACATGCGTCCTCTAAAAAGCGTAAATGCGTGTAACCACTGATTTTTCTAAATTCATTATTGTAACTCAGTAATGGACCAAGTTAGGACATATGTTTATATAAACTGTTTTCTTATCTTTAGTCGTAGACTCCGCCTGTGCATAGTCAGCCTACAATTTTTGTTACACCCTGTATACATTATTTAATTGCTTTAAAGTTTTTGTATAAATACCTGCAATAATTTGTTCTGAAAAAATCTAGTACTAGCTAAATAGATATGTTTGTGAGAAATTACTTGTTCTACGTTTGTTCTTTCTATAACTTTTGTAATATTTCATATAATTAAACTAACTAGTCCCACTGTTTTCTAGTGAATCTAAGAAATACTTATAATTATTATAAATAAACGGGGCTGCGCGCGCTATTGCGCGGTCTATTCTATTCAATTTACCACCATTTTTAGGCCCTCTTCAAGGGGGCTCCGACCCTCTCCAAGGGAAACCTCGGGGATCCGCCCCTCTCCAAGGAGGCCCACGGGGCTCCGCCCCTCTCCAAAGGGCTCTCGGTACTCCGCCCTTCTCCAAGGGGACCCTCGGGGATCTGCTCTTCTCTAAGGGGGCTCACGGGGCTTCGCCCCTCTCCAAGGGGCTATAGTTGCTCCGCCCCTCTACAAGGGGCCCTTGGGGCTCCGGGGGCTTCGCCTCTCTCCAAGGGAGCCCTCGGAACTCCGCCGCTCTCCAGAGGGGCCCTAGGGTCTCCGTCCCTCTCCAAGGGGGCATTCGGGGCTCCGCCCTTCTCCAAGGAGGCCTCGGGGATCCGCCCCTTTCCAAGGAGCCCTCGGGGCCCCGCCCCTCTCCAAGGGGGACCTCGGGGCTCCGCCGCGGTTGCGAAATCGAGGCGACGGGGAAATGCATGCCACTGCAAATGGGGGACATCGCGTCTGCAATTGTCGTGACGGACACACACGTTTGGATCGTTCTCCTTTATTTATATGATATGATGTACGGCCTATCGTGTCGAAATTTCTATTGAATTAAGTAACATCATGCAAAAAACAATTTTTAAAATACAAATAAAGCTAGCAATAAAACATATCAATGGTTTTTGTATTAAACAATCACCAAAGGAATAAAAAATGTTTTCTTGCCTATAACTCACTTATTTATGAAAATAAGTGTGGAAAACATAATCTTCTGTCAGTGAAAAGAGGAAATAGATATTTATGCATTAAGGGAGATATGAATATGTTTTTTCTCTGAGGTTGACATGTGTTACAGACCGAGGGTCTCTGTAAGTCAACCGAAGGTAAAAAACATGAATATCTCCCGTAGTGAATACAATACTTTATTTACTAGCATATTAGTAAGAATAGTATGAAATTTCAAAATGTCATAATGACATTTAAAATTAGAATATATAAGTAACATCAAGGATTGCCTCATTGTACGGTTGCTAAGACGTTATTTGTAGTTGCATGGTTACCATGAGTTTGAGGGAGAAATAATTTGACAAGTCCCTTGGGAGTTATGAATAGCTTTTCATATTTTGTTTCTAACAGCTGGCGCAAAAGTAATCACCCTATTGGAAGATGCTTTCATTTTTGCAAATGGCGTCTTATGTCATTGCGACTTTGACATTTGTGAAGTAAAGAGAAGCAGAATACACGTAGACAAACCATGGATCGCTATATTCCTCAAGAACGCGGAATAATTGTCTTGGTCGTGTGGAATCAATTGGGCAAACACTGTGACGGTTAACCGCTTGCCTCGAGGAGACTGGCTCAACACGGGACAGTTGCAGACGAGGCCGGCTCCAGAGTATCCGTTCAGTCGAGAATATCACTGCTGTGGCTGCAGATGTCCAAGAGGACCCTCAAACACCAACCAGACGACAGGCCACGCAATTGGGCATCAGTACACCATCTTTACAGCGAATTTTGGTGAAAGACTTGAAGATGTTCCCGTACAAAGTGCAACCGCACACACAGCACGAGCGACAGTGGATATTCTAAAGCAAGTTTTTCCTTGCCGCTTAATCTCTCGTTTTGGATATTTGAACTGTCCCTCAAGATCGCAAAATTTGACCGTTCCAGACTCCTTTCTTTGGGGTATTCTGAAGTCACTGATCTATACGAACAAGCCACAGATCTTGGCGGCCCTAAAGGAGAACATCTGACTAGAAGTGAAGAATTTATCACCAGAAATTTTGAGAAAAGTCATGTAAAATGCTGTGAAACGAGACGGAATGTGCATCAACTCTGGCGGTGTCCACTTGACCGATACTATCTTAGCGACTTAATGGAAAAAAATTAAACGTCTAAATAAACATAATCAACAAACAGAATCAATTCTTTTTATTTACAAACGAAGTTACTGCCTTATGAAATCGAGTCAGGACTTTTGCGCCACCTGTTATGACGAAAATGTACAATATCATGTTGCTGGTAAATAATTACCTAACAAGTTGGGGAAGGTAATTTTTCCGAATGAGCACTTTGTTTGCAGCACGACCAAACGGAGTGCTGAATGTAGTGCGAATTCGGGAAAATTCTTCCCGAAGAAGTTAGATACAATGCTTCTTGTAACGAATAACTTTAAAAAAATTATTATTTAGTGTTTTACTAATTTACTGAGTTGGCAGCACAAATCACTAAACTTTTATACCTATCCTACGCACCTGTTAGCTTTTGTCGACATTTACAGCGGCTTTGGTGTTTGCAGGCGCAATTAAACCAACGAGGGACAATCATCTATATAATAAAGGAGAACGATCCAAACGTGTATGTCTCGAGGGCCCCCTTGGAGAGGGGCGGAGCCCCGAGGGCTTCCTTGAAGAGGGGCGGAGTCCCGAAGCCCCCTTGAAGAGGAGCGGAGCCCCGAAGAACCCCTTGGGGAAAAGCGGAGCCCCGAGGGCCCCTTTTAAGAGGGGCGGAGCCTCGAGGGCCCCCTTAGTGAGGAGTGGAGCCTCGAAGGACCCCTTAGAGACGGGCGGAGCCCCGAAGGCCCCCTTGGAGATGGGCGGAGCCCCGAGGGCCTCCTTGGAGGGGGCGGAGTCCCGAGGGCCACCTTGGAGAGGGGCAAAGCCCCGGGGGCTCCCTTGGAGATGGGCCAACGTAATAAGCCAAAAAATGGTGGTAAATTGAATAGAATAGACCGCGCAATAGCGCGCGCAGCCCCGTTTATTATAAAAATTTACAAAAAACAATTCCCCATGAGTACAAAACAGTAATTTTTCGACGACTGTCATCGAAAGTAGATTTTTCTCACTGTCATTTGACAACAGAAAGTTGACATTTGCCGCTGAGCGTGCGTTTTCATCTTTTTGCCGCTCGACGAGCGTTTTGGGTTTCCGCGTGAACAAAATAGGTAGCCATGTCCGAATGTTTCCTTGACAACGCCCGTCATTTGTGGAAATAATCGCATCACATGTCATATAGACTGCGCGAGTAATGTTAACTTGATTGTCAATTAATTTTTGCGATAAAATGAAATTTGATATTTTCCTTTAATAATATGCTCAGTCGTCGAAAAAATAGTATGTATGTATCGAGCTAAAAGTGCGCTTGCCGCTTTTGCATGATTGCTGGTTTCGACTTCGTCTCAACCAGCAATATTCATGCGCAAGCGGCAAGAATGCACTTTCAGCTCTTAACATACAATATACTATTACTTTACGAGACCAGAAAGTAGTGTTTTGCAGGTCGAACCAAGCAGATTCCAGGGCGAGCCGCAGGCGAGTCCTGGAAACTTGGAGAGACCTGCAAAACACGTTCCGGTCGTGTATCGTACAATACTTTTTTACGATATCCGAGTCTATACTTATAGACTTGCGAATTCACTCTCGAAAACTCAAAAATATGACATTAGTATATGTTATTTGATATATCCAAACAATAACACACACTTGTTTCCATAGTAACGAAGGCATCAGGGACCGGCAATAGTAACAAGAAATCAATACAAAACCAATTAGGGTAGGCTGTGATATGTGTTATACGTTTGGCAATACTGAAGTGTATTCTCAGTCTATGTCAAATTCGAGATTTGCAGGTTAAGTTTTACGTCAGTCTGTGTCAAACAACACACAAAACCTAACCTTTTAATCTCGAATTTGACATAGACTGACAATACACTTCACTACTGCCAAACGTATAACACATATCACAGCCTACCCTAATTGATTTTTTTATTGATCTCTTGTTATTTAACATTACTAGCTTGGTAAGACGGATTTTACTGGCGAATAGAAGGATATGACTGGCGAGCCTTTGCGAGCCAGTCACCTTCTTGAGCCAGTAAAAACCTGTTACCTTGCGTGTATTGTTGAATATTTTATTTGTTCCTCACTTGTAAATAACTAGAAATTTACCATTTATTCAAAATGTCAAACTGACAAGCAACTAAATTCATCAATATGACACATACTAAGGAAGACAATTCTGGCTTTGCACGCTATCATTTATCTATGAGCACGCTTGTAAAATTTTACTGGCTAGCCAGTAAAAAATTTACTGGCTAGCCAGTTAAGAAACATTTTCAATGTGAATACAGTGACTTGATAAATTGATGTTTACAAGTGAGGAACAAATAGAAGCTTTTTCCGGTCCCTGATGCCCGTTTTCCGATCTTGACCGGCAAAACGTTACTTTCTGCCGAAAAAATTATCCAGAAAGTGAATATTTTCTGGTCGGTCGTAAAAAATAAGTTTACGTTCCATCCAGCGGTGCCACAGCCATTTGTGATGTGCATTTAAAATAAATAACTTAGTATCAATATTGCGAAAACTTAGAAAATAAAGAAAAATGTAAAATCAGATTTGAATTCTTAATATTCTTCTTTAAAAAATGTCCTAATAATATTATTGGAATCTAAATAACATTAACATAATAATCGATTTATAATGGAAAACCGAAAATCTATAATTTTGATTTTATGGGCATAACACGAAAACTGAGACTGCTAGGTCCAATTTCTCTCTTGAACTTTTTTCAGCATTAGAATCTGCAACTTTGCCGCAATTTAACCAACCTTGTATCTCTTACAATTTTCGAAATCCCGATTGCGAGCCTCGAAATTAAATAACCCTGTATTATATACATACTATTTGCTAAAATACAAGCGTAATGAAATGTACTCGTAACTCGACGGTTCAACGACAACGTTCTTATCACAGATTGATTTTAATTATTTCTAAAAATAGATTTGGAGTACATGATTTACATTAACTAATATTTATAAAGCAAGAAAGCAAATGCTGTAAGCTTTGTCAACTAATTTAATTATATAAATAACACAAAGGTTATTAACCTTCCATGTATAGAACAGAAAAATTATATATTTTTGCACATCAATAACTAATATTATAAAAATAACATACCTACAAATTAATCTTGTATTTAGATAGATTAGTGTTAAAATGACATTCCATTCTATCGCTTTCCCAATTATGATTATGTATTATCATTTTAATAATAATCATTCAAATAGACAAGTAGTAGTAAGTAGTAAAATAAGTATAAATCAACGTCAAATTTAAACTTACAGCGCATTAAAAGCGTCCTAAAAACAGAAAGAAGTCGTCAAATTAATATCAGACAGTGCCGTCTACATTTATTTAATTACAATGATAAAGCAAATTATAAATGTAAGGGGTGTCCCAAAAGTCTCGGAATTAAATCTTGGCATCAATTTGAATAGCAATGTCATTTCCTACCTTACAACCAATGACCAAAATGTCTTTTTTCATTTGGTCTCACTAGTTGTGAATTAAAAAATTGCATGCCTCTCCAATAACATGGTAAGACTTGATTTCAAGACTTTTGGGACATCCGTTAGTAAGAGTTTTGCTCAAGTAGTAACGAGCTAACGCTTTCCGATTGGAGCAAATGAGATTAATCATGCAAGGTTCAGTATCAAGTATCAGTATGAAGTGGATCATTAAACTTCACATGTGTGTGCTGGTATTCTGTTAACTGTGTGCACAGTCTGTGATATTTGATCTGCAATATCACTCGTGATGTTATCAAAATTAAATCAATCCATACCCTTTTTTAAAAACATCAAAATTGAAGCCATAGCGCCTTTAACGAAATGTGTGAGCACATTCGTCGGTATGGCCAGTGACAATGAAAATTTAGAGATTACCTTTGAAAATAAGAGAGAATTATTTCCGCTTGTATGGCTTCGAGATAATTGTAGATGCGAGCACTGCTTTCATCCCGGTTCTCAATCCAGGATCATAAATTGGAATAAGTTTGACGTCGATGTGAAAGTAAAATCGCTAAAGGTAAAGTCGTACTTATAAACATGGATTTTTATAAGGCATTGGAACGTTGCAGACGACGTTGCAAAACGACGGTATTACAATAAATTGGGACGATAATCATAAATCAGACTTCAGCTTCCAATGGCTACAAGAACGCAGTTTTATTAAAGAAAATCAAGAGCGGTTCTTAAAGGAAAGTTATCGGCCTGAAAAGATATTGTGGGATGGAAAAGAATTTTTAATGATCGTCAGGAAATACGACTATGGTGATGTCATGTCTAAGTAAGGATAACAATTTTATTATATTTATAATTTTAAATTGTGTGTGAATTTTTTTATCTATGCTAACATCTAGTCTAACATGAGCGGCACACATAAACAAAAAACTCAACGAGGCGTACACGTGACTTAGCATGTTATACCCCGTGTTAAATAGAAAATCGCCTCTCAAAATAGAATGTGGCGTTCTGTTATACAAAAGCGTACTTCGACCAATCCTAACGTATGCTAACCTATTATGGGGAACGACATCGAAAACCAATATAAACAAAGTGCAAAGGTTTCAAAACAAAGTGCTGGGTCTAATATGCAATGCACCGTGGTTTGTACGAAACGGGCAGCTACACGAAGAGCTTTCAGTGCTTACAATAATAGCTATTTATGCAACAAGTGCTAAAAGTCGACGCTGAGTTTCATAACATGTCTCGTGCATAAACGACTTTTAGCACTCGTTGCATACAATATTTTATCTACGACCTTAATTTTACCGTTATTAATCCATAAATATCGATTTAACAAATGTTTGCATCTACGACACTTCTAATTTATGTCATAATAAATAGTAGGCCATGCGCGGGCGTACGTTTGCCGAAGCCAGTGCTGTCAAGGTCAGTTACGAAATGTAATTATTAATACTCCACATCTGAGGGTATTCATTACATAACGCTTTAATTATTTCAAAAACACTTTACCTGTAACGCAAGAAGCAACTAGAATAACTTTACAACTTCACTTCCAGTTCGAAATTGTAATTTTATAACCTCACTTAACTTTTAGCACTAGAGCTAAAAGTAAACAGCTGATTTCTTTAACCACGGTAAACTATAAAACGTCACTTTTAGTGAAACAAGCTAGCGCTAAAAGGCTTACTTTTAGTAGTGGTCGTAGATAAAAGATTTTTTCGACGACTGACATTGAAAGTAGATTTTTCTCACTGTCATTTGACAACAGAAAGTTGACATTTGCCGCTGAGCGTGAGTTTTCATCTTTTTGCCGCTCGCCGAGCGTTTTGGGTTTCCGCGTGAACAAAATAGGTAGCCACGTTCGAATGTTTCCTTGACAACGCCCGTCATTTGTGGAAATAATCGCGTCACATGTCATAGACTGCGCGAGTAATGTTAACTTGATTGTCAATTAATTTTTGCGATAAAACGAAATTTGATATTTTCCTTTAATAATATGCTCAGTCGTCGAGAAAATAGTATGTATATTTCGAGCTAAAAGTGCGCTTGCCGCTTTTGCACGATTGCTGGTTTCGACTTCGTCTCAACCAGCAATATTCATGCGCAAGCGGCAAGAATGCACTTTCAGCTCTTAACATACAATATACTATTAATCATGTGAGCAATATATGAACCGTAATTTTATTGTTAAAGAAACATCAGAAAGAACAACAGGGCATGTAATAACCCACATACTTGCTGTAAACTGAAGTCTTTATACTATTTGATCAACAGAATTCCTTCCCCCGTACAATATAAGTATTATGTTTCTACATACTCAGTAACGTTTCCATATTGCATTTTAAAATAAACGCATTTACATACGTATATTGCACGTTATAATAAACTCCCTGTATACTAAAATTGGTTACAAACATTATTCAAAATATTTCCTCCTCTTATTAGTAGGCTGTTGCTGTTATATGTTTTATAGGTTGGATCACGGTGTAAGTACACCGTGGGTCTGGGTTGGATGCATGAATTGTGGTAGAAGTCACTGTGATATGAAAACACTATGATATTTTTTACAACTGTTTTATTGGAATTGTTACAATTTTAATGTAAAAATTCCAAAAATTATATTGAAGGAGACTAAAATTTAACTGACCACGGTTAAGAATCATAACCACAAATTGAAAACAACGGAACCCAGTTTTGTAATGTTTAGTTACAGGGTGTCTTAAAATGAATTACATCTAGTATCCTATCTAATCCGCTTTGCCTGCTTATTAATGGCACCTGAAATGTTACAGCGGGTACAAAATTCATTTAGAAAAAAGAGTGAGAAAGTGTTTGGAAGGTGAAGGGGACATTTCGAACCAATTCTGAAGGATGACAGACGAAAAATAAGTTTTGAAAGTAAATGATAAATAAATCATAAATCCGTAACCATAACTAAATAAAAAAATTGTGTACACATACATGATTTTTTACGTAGATTCGAATTTTATAAACAAAAAAAAGATCATTCTATTTAAAATTCCAAAGTTACCCCCTACCCCTCAAATCAGAAAGAGGGGGTAAATGTAAAAAATATGTATAAATATGTCCCCCATATCCCTAATACCCCACCAAAATTTCATCAAAATATTTTAAACCATTTTCAAGATATCGCCTTGTCACACTTTAAAAAACTCACCTGGTATATTTGACCGGAAGTATATTCGGTTTCATGCTAGGTAGATATTTGAACATTATGCAAAATATCGTTTTCTTACAATAAGTAGTTTTTGAGCTATACCGCCAACAGACGGACAAACGAATATATAATAGCTGTTTATGTTACGAGTAGGTACAAAATTAAGGACTTTTTTGAACGAGTCGTAGTTTATGCCAAAGCGAGCGAAGAGAGTGAGGCACATAAATAACGTTCGCTGTCCTGCGACTGACATACTAAAGTTTTTGTTCTACTACTTTGGAAGTGGTTTTTCTTCTAATTAAGCAATGACAGTTTAATGGAGGAGGTTGGGAAGAGTGGAGGAGATCATTATCATATTAAAAAATGGCAATGTGTATTTTGATTTCAACCAATGGAAACACAGCGTTAATTTTTATTGCTGTGGTTATTACTGCTGATGCTGAAAAGTAAAAGGTACTAGTATCAAAAAGTGGGCGTTTTCGGATGTTAAACGCTGCCGAAATTGGTAGCTTCTCGATGCAGCCGAACAAAAAAGTAATACTTTGCACGTAGCTCAGGTTTTTATCCTTGATGAAAATAGGTGCAGTTTGGGCCCAACAGATGCAGGTTGAACACCTTAAAAAATAACATTTTTTTTAAAATATTTTCAAAATTGTTAGTTCAAAATTCCACTTGCGAGGGAAGTTCTGAGTATAACCCTTCACAGATGTTTTTCCTTCTAGCTCGAATGCAACATTTTGTAATTTTTTCTCTCGTATAAAAGACGAAGGAAGTATTGTAATAGTAAAAAAATCACCTTCTAAGACTTCTTCAGACATTCACGATTCAAGGTCCCTAGATGATGAAAAACATATTTTCTCAATTCCGTCTGTCTGTCTGCTGTCCGCCTGTCTGTTCGTCTGTCTGTCCGTCTATCTGTTCGTCTATTTGCTGTATAGCTCGAAAACTATTTGTTTAAGTAAGACGATATTTTGCATGCTGATTTTAGTCATCCTGGCTCGAATATACGCAGGGTGTGCACCTTAAAAATAAAATGTTGTCTATTTTTGCTTTAACTGAGTAATAGATAAAAGTAATAATTTGCACATAGCTTAGACTTTACTCTTGAGGAAAATGTGGCCCAACAGATACAGGGTAAAGGTTGTAAAAGACAAAAATGGGCAACAACCAGCGCGTTGTATTATATAATCCAGCCGCGAACACAAATTCGAAGCGTTCCTTTGTGGCCAAAACGGGACTAGCGGATGGGTTGCGCCCGGGCTGCTGCCAAACGTTGAAATTGCGTTGACTTCAAATCGCACAGCCTGTAATGTAATTCGCATTAATTAGTGTTTCGCTTTATTGTTTCAGTATTATTAGGAGCGTTAAGATATTTGTACCTTTTATTTATTTTTCAAAATTTTTAGTGTCACAACATTCACTTGCAAGAGAAGTTCTAAGTACAGATTTTTTTATTAATATTACAAGGTCCGGCAGATTGAAGTATCCATTTTAAATTGAGTTGTTTTTGTTAACGGCTACATTTTTATTCAAAAATCAAACAAAAGGTTCTTCAGGAAATACGGAAATTTTATTTTTTAAACATTACATCAGTCAAGTGACCTCCTTCTCGCTGCTGGCACTCTTGAAGCTGCTCTTACCCTTTCAGCATTTTCAAGTATGCGCACAGAACGAGTTTGTTCCTTTTGCTTTTTCTTTGGCACGTAAGGCAGTAGTGCGAAACTTCTGTGCCCACTTTTTAATTGTTATTCGACTAGGAACTGCATCTCGAGGATTTAAATGAAAGTAACGACGAAATAAACGCTGGGTGGTTACAACAGAATTGTTATTTTTAAAATAAGCTTCAGCCGCAAAAGAAAGTTGAATATTTGACCAATGCTCTATATTCACAGTTAAACTGACATTTCTCACAAACACTTTGATAACTTTCTTAAATTTCCATTTATCGCGAAAGCATTATTTTATTAAATGAATTAACTTTGAAAATGGATACGTCATTCTGCCGGATCCTGTATATATTTTTAATGTAACAGAACAGAAAATATTAAAACCTAACTTCCACAACCCCATATTCATTGTCGATTCTTTTTTTTAACTATGAGCAAGTCTTTGTATAGAATTTGAGTAAATTTTTTTATGAGAGAATTTTATCCTCGGGGTAAGCTATTGATGGTTTTTCTATTTTCCACCCTCCATTGTACACCATTTTCTTAATTTGTCACCGACAACCTTTTATAACCGGAATTTGTCGTAGTATTACCTGCTTTAGCTACAAATTCTGTAATTTCTTCAATCAAGAATACCTCCACTTTTCTCGCATGGTTTGAATTCACTTCTTCAGGCATAAATATATACTATTATGGAGTAGTTAGAATCGGTGTATGGAATAATTTTTTTTCACTAAATTATTATTTTTTTTTTAATAATTATTTATAGCATATTTACAACTACTCAATAACAAAGAGTATCTAGTAAATTATTTGAACGCAGGATGTCTTGTATGGGTACCGTCCAATGACAGCTCTCCATTTCGTCACCTAGTCACCCAGGTCTTCTGGCCATTTCCTGTTAAGGCGTCGTGCATGTGGCGGTGGGTGGTAAAGTCCTCGGATAAGGTCATGAGGATGGGTTGAATGTCTGTTCTTGGTTCTAGTAGCGTGAAGGTCAATAACTTCTGTTATGAAAGGAATTCCAAGGTCTGCATGAATGGTTTGATTTGTAACATACCATGGAGCATCTGATATCATTCGAAGGGTTTTTGACTGGAAACGCTGGAGTACTTTGTATGTGAAGGTTTGCTACATCCCCAGAGTTCTATTCCGTAAGTCCAAATGGCTTTATAATTGTCTTATAAATTAGTATTTTGTTTTCAAGAGATAGTTTGGACCTACGACCTAGTAACCAGTGCATTGCCCGGACTTTTAAGGTTAGCTGAGTTCGTTTTGCTTGAATATGTTGTCTCCACGTTAGTCTCTGATCCAGGTGGAAGCCTAGGTACTTCACTTCAGATTTTTGTGGTATTGGAAGATTATTTATGGAGACTTGGGGACAGAGCTGGTGCCGTGTAGTGAAGGTTATTTGCGTGGATTTTTCGGCATTAACTGTGATTTTCCATCGTTCAAGCCAGGGATGAAGGACGTCCAGGTAATTCTGCAGCTTGCTGGATGCTATGTGCGGATCAGCATCGGATGTTAGGATTGCCGTATCGTCAGCAAATGTGGCAAGTAGGATGTCGTTGTTAGTGGGTATATCAGCAGTGTATATGAGGTAAAGGAACGGTCCAAGGACACTACCTTGAGGAACACCGGATTTTATAGGATAGTAGTTTGAAGTTGAGGAATTAACTTTAACCTGGAAAAATCGATCAGTGAGGTAGGACTTAAGCAGTAGGTAGATTGTGCTAGGCAGATGTGTTTTCAATTTATATAAGAGACCGGTATGCCAGACCTTGTCGAAGGCTTGCTTCACGTCAAGGAAAGCATAAACACAAATGTCCTTTTCTTCCAGACAGGCTCTTATTTTGGTGATAATGCGATGACATTGTTGTACTGTAGAATAATGTTGACGAAATCCAAATTGGTGTTGGGGCAGAAGATCATCATACACATCAAGGTCTTGTATTCGATTTAATAGGAGTCTTTCAAATAGCTTGGACATTATAGGTAATAGGCTGATGGGGCGATACGAGCTGGGTTCTGTAGGTGGTTTACCTGGTTTAGGTATCATAATAATTTGTGCAGCTTTCCATTGTATAGGGTAGTGACGTAACCGCAAGATGCCATTGTAGATAGTCGTTAGTAATACGACAGCTTTTCGGGGTAAATGTTTTAGTAGTTCTCCCACTACTAGGTCATGTCCTGGAGTCTTAAATGGTTTGAGTTTTCGAATTTCTGCTCGGACTTCTGCTGGCGAAACTGGTTTTATGGGAGGGATAGCTGGCACGGTGCACTGAGGAAAACTGGTAATTTCATCATCATTATGTACGTCATTGTTAGGCGCGAAAACAGTTTCAAGATGTTCTGCGAGGGCTGCCGCTTTCTCGTTGTCAGATTGTGCCCAAGTTCTATCTGGCTTTCTAATTGGTGATATAGCTGGTACCGGCCGTCTAAATTTTTTGGTTGCGCGCCATAGCGATTGATCATCTGGTGTTAAACTTGTGATGTAGGATTCGAAACTATCATTACGGATTTGTTGTAGTGTTGCGTATAGTTGATGGGTTAGCCTGTTGAAAACTCTTTTGTCTAGAGGGTTCCTTGTTCTGTGCCATCTAGCTCGCGCCCTTCTTTTTTCAGTTATGAGATTTCTGACATATAAAGGTAGGTTCTGATCTCTTTGCATAGTTTTAGTATTGAGAGGTGTGGACTTCCATGCAGCATCTTGTATTAGTGTTGTAAGGTATTGTGTAACATCTTCAAGCTCAGAAGGTGTTTGAATTTGATGATTTAAAGTAATGTTGTCATTGATGATATTGTGGAAATGTTCCCAGTCTGTCTTATTAGAGCAAAGTTTGGGACATGGCTCTCTCCAGATGATTGCTGTACTTAGAGTGATGATCAGAGAACTGTGATCATGACAGAGGTCAAGGCTTGATTCAATTTTGGTATGGATGTCAGAAATACCTTTCGTGATACCAAAGTCTAGCAAATCCGGGATCTTATTTAGGTCGGATGGCCAGTAGGTTGGTTGCCCTGTGGACAGAGCGATTAGATGATTTTGCTGAATACATTGAAAAAGACGACGTCCTTTTGGTGTGGTTAGTCTTGAACCCCACATTACGTTTTTGGCATTCCAATCTCCCACTGCTAGAAATCGAGGTCCAAGTTCTTGAAAGAATTCATTATATTGCTCTAGCGAAATATTATGTCTAGGAGGGGAATATATAGCTGAGATGGTTATTGGATATTTGGAGGTTTCTACCCTTATTTGAGTACCTTGGATTTCAGCTGTACTATATGGTTGCAATACGTAATGATTAATATTAGATTTAATTATTATCGCAGAACCAGCATGAGCAGTGCCGTCTGGATGATGACAGAAGTATATGGAATAAAAGGGAATCTTTATAACTGTTCGGTCTGTTGAGTGACTTTCAGATATGAGCAGAATGTCTATTTTGTGTATATTTAAAAACAGCTTAATTTCTTCGATGCGGTTTGGCAGGCCATTAGCATTCACTAAATTATCACTTATGTATTCAGCTCCTGAATTCCTAGTTTGTTTACAGCGACGTTAATTTTAATGTATTCAGCTCCTGAATTCCTAGTTTGTTTACAGCGACAGCGAAATAAACATCCATATTTAATTTTGTAATACCTATTGCCTCATGTACCCATTAACTAAAATAGTTAATTTTTTTCAGTTATAAATGTCCTTTGCACGGTGCTAATGGTCAGCACGAAAAAGAAGTCGACCTGCTTTCCTGGCTGCAAGAAATTGGTACTACAGGTCAGTGTAAGCATTTTATAAATTTCTGTACCGCATTCTTGAACTTCCGAAGCATTAGAAGTAATCGTTAGGTATTCCTACAAATGTGGTAGAAGCTAATACAGTTTTATGTTCATGTTATGATCAGCCTCTGACATCTTCAAATGTATGTACATGTTTTGACGTTCAGCTAATTTGTTTCCTTTATAAAATAATGAAATAAGCAACAGTAATAATTTTCATTAGTAATATAACAAGGGCGAGATACACTTACCGATAATTTTGCATATGCCAAGGGTTGAGTGCTGGTTGCAATGAAAACTGTTGCGAGGGCAGTTTTCTAAGGGCAATCAGCACGATGACTCTTGGTACGGGTAAAATTATATGTAAGTGTGTTGCCCGCGTTTATATTTTGAAGATAATATCAGTCATGTCACAATCGTGTGTAATAATCAACGTTAGATTATTTATCAAAATTATTCAGGATTATTTATATGCATTTCTTTCTGTTACCGATTTTGAAGCTAGTTTGGAGAATAACTTCAAGCAGTTCTACAAATCATCAATAGGTTTTGGAGAAACTGCCCTGACGATGCCCACATCTTCAAATTTGTCAAGGAGAAGCATAAGCCGAATACCTCCATTACCCAAGAACATCGGAAGAAAATGGCTGCGAAATATTGTTATTTATTCTTTATGTTTATAAATAATACGTATATTTTATTTAATTCGATGTTGTTTTATAAGCATTTATTTTTTGTTCTAGAATTTAATATTTATTGTATTGTATATTATTTCTGCTGAATGTATTTACTACATTAATATAGTTTTTTTTACTAGTGCTGTCCTTATATAATTGTTTTATTTACATTAAAAGTTGTACTCTTGTAATTTGTATTTAAGAAATAATTTGTAAATTCTAATTGCTAATGCCTAATTCAGCATTAGCAATTAAAGTTTATGAATTATTTTTTAAATCAAATTTTATTCACAAAATATTTTTTTAAATCAATGAGATTGGAGGGTTGCCTATACGCGCCATTCAAATTTCCCGCTAGTGCCGTTTAAATCTACCGCTCATTGTGTAATTTGCCACTTGGATACCAGGGTGCAGCTTTGTGAAAAAATGGTGCGTGTTGCCAACGTTTAGCATGGGGGATTCGCTTCTATTAGTTACTGTTTTGTGCGCTACATAACCTAACCTTCGGTGCAACTGTGAGCTAAGTGTTGTTTTATTATAATTAATAGAAAAGATGATGTGCTTCGCCACCGATTGCAAACATTATAATGAAAAACATACGTGCAAGTTTTTTACGTTCCCAAAAGAACCTAATCAGCGGCGACGGTGGATTATATTTCCTATGCGGTGGATAAAATGAATTAGGTAAGAATAAGGTTATGTTATGGTTTTTGTTTAATAAGGGCGTTTTAAGAAAACTAATATCTATTTTATATTTTTAGGAGACCAAATGCCGTCCAAAAGAATGGGTGCGTTCAGCCGGCGTAGCGCTGATTTAGCGCTCGCTTTTTGCTAAGTTCAAGCAGCTGCGAGCGGCTGAACGGCATTTGGGTTAGCGAACGCTGTGTTTACTAACAAACGTCAGTTTTGAGCGCGTCAACAGAATGGAGGAAATTGATAACTTAATACTCGAATTTGCTGCAGATGATGTGATGGAAATTAATCCATTAGTGCAATTAATGCCGTTGTTAGAAAATAACGGAAACTTATTGCAGTTGATTGATTTGGATGCAGAAAAAAATGATGAGGCTGTTCATAATGTCAACTACTTTGAGGAAGTGGTACCACGTTATTCACCGCAGGAGTTTTGTGAACATTTTAGAATGTCCAGAAATGTTATGGAGGTATCTATCTAGCAAAATTAGTACAATTTTGCTTACTTAAAAAATACAGTGCAACTGTATTAATTTGTATATATGAAATGCATGTAATTAGGTATTTATAAACATTTTACAATTATTTGTTTATTGCAGATGCTTGTGGTGGACATAGGCAATAGAGTAGACATCGAAGGCAGAATCGATCTTGGAAAAAAGACTCTGTTTACCATATGGATGTTGGCTAAACCGGAATCGTATTTGGCATGCTGCATTTTTCGATGACGTAAATATTGGGGTCCAAAAACGAAACAAAATAATGCAGCAAATTTTCTAAAAGTGGCAAATATTTAAATGTACGATAAATTGTAAATATGTATATATACAGTATGTCCCCGGATTGAGTTTACAATAGGTATGATTGACCAAAAATTTTCGAATTGGAATTTCATATTTTGGGATTCCGCCTGCTTGGTGTGAAACGAATTTTAAGAATATTTTCAGTTTTGAAAAACAAGTAGGCCTTGACAAGGAAGCGAAAAATATTTTATTGTCAGGTAAACTACCCTTTTTGTTCATGATACGGCAAAATTGTATTAAGAAAAGTTGTTTACAATGAGAAATTATGATCCTATACAAAATTTCAGAAAGATCTTGCGACTTAGATTAAACCGTTATTTTTTAGATTAAACAAATTGCATTTATTAAAAATGACGGTTTAATCTAAGTCGACAGAGCTTTCTGAAATTTGTTATAGGGCCATAATTTATGATTATAAACAACTTTTCTTAATACAATTTTTCCGTATCATGAACAAAAAGGGTAGTTTACCTGACAATAAAATACAATTTTCTAAAAACTAACAGTTTTTTATAAGTCGACAAATCGTTCTGAAATTTGGTATAGGGTCATAATTTATCATTATCAACAACTTTTCTTGATTAAATTTTGCCGTATCATGAACAAAAAGGGTAGTTTACCTGAAAATAAAATATTTTTCGCTTCCTTGTCAAGGCCTACTTGTTTTTCAAAAACTGAAAATATTCTTAAAATTCGTTTCACACCAAGCAGGGCGGAATCCCAAAATATGAAATTCCAATTCGAAAATTTTTGGTCAATCATACCTATTGTAAACTCAATCCGGGGACATACTGTATACAGTAGGGTGGGGCGAAAAAATGAAAATCAAAATTTTGAATAGCACTACATCTCAAAACTTGTCTTTGGATGTAACGGTAAACCACAATCTTTTTCAGATTTTTTAAACATCATCTTTTGCCTCCAACTTGACCTTGAATTGTATACTATGCACCAAAATATTTTATTATGCTATTGAAATCAGATACTGATTATAATATGCAGAGCTGTGCAATCTAAGGGATATATTGTGAAACACAAAACATATCTATGAAACGGAAGAACAGGTAGCGCCATTATTAACAGATTTCTAACTCCTTAAGCTCGAAATATATCGACACCTGACCGCTGACAGTTTACTCTGTACCTTGCAATTGTGTGATTCGTTAGTTATTTGTTGAAAGAATACAGTAGAAATTGTATGTCTTTACAGTTAAAGTTCCTGTCGCTTAGTTATTATAATACTACGTACGACCTCTTATAATATAGTTATTTGTTTCATTAGTACAAAAAATGCATGATTTCGGGACAAGTAAGACAGATCGCCGGACGACGCGCAGCGGAGTCCGGCGAGTCTTACGCGTCCCGAAAACGCATTTTTTGTGCGAATGAAACATACTATTTTTTCTCCAACTACTCATAAATTCGGTAATATGACTTATTATTTAGAATCAAACATTGTAGGTTATATTGTAGAACTGTCATGGCGCAAATAAACAATCACTATACCGGGAAATTAAACAACAACGACGGCGATTGCCGAATATTCTCAAAGCGTTTGTGTTTTATTTAAAATTTACCATGTAAAACCCTATCTTGCGTCCATTTTTGTACTAGTGCAAATATGAATTGAAAAGTGTACAGTTGCCAAGGTAATTGGTGAACATCCCGAAATGACTTACTTTTTATACAAAATTATTCGACAATATAGCGTCTTATTCGTGTGGTTGGAGAAAAATACGTATTACGTATGTACTAATGTAGAGTAGTTGATTTTGAATTTGCAGGTTAAAATGTCGACTCAAACTAGAAGTCAAGTAATGATATAATTATTAGTGTGCCTAGAGACTTCAGTGGTAATGTTTTGCCGACTTACGAAGACATTCTTAAGTGTTACTTGTGGTTAAGACATAAAATTAAACAAAATTTAAAACAGGAACCGACAATTTCGCTAGAGTAAATTGAATAATGATACATACAAAGAAAATTTACGAAAATTCAGAAAAAATTCTACAATTCAGTTATTTTATATTGCCGCCTGAAAATGCGATTTCAGGATCACTGCACCTACATGCAAGTACCTATAAAAAGATAGGAAAAGTACCCATAAATGAACTCGCTTTTCTCACAGACAAACAAACTTTAAGAAAAATGTTCGTTGGCCACGTTGATTCTGTGATGTCTAAGAAATGATCTCTTCGAGAGGATAGAAAACTTAAAAATACTACGGTACGTGGTGCTGACTCAAATTTGGAGAATGCATCAAATAGTGACAATGAATTGCATGAAATAAATGTATCTGAGCTTGCGCCAACATCATCAACAATACCAACTCTTAATATCTAAACAACCTCAAATGAGAATTAAATTACCCGCATTGGCCAAAACCTGTGACAAATTTGAGGATTCGAATAGATGAACCGCTGCAGCAATCACCTCTGCCGTTTTACAAGATGTAGAAGTGATTGTCAAAGATGACACATCGAGGGTAATTGGTAACCGTAAATTCCAAAGGGAGAGAGTAAAAGCTCGAGTTGCATTGAACGAAACAATGAGGGCAAAGTAGTCCATGCTCTATTTTTCGACGGTAGAGACAAGACGCTGGTAATGGAACATAATGACAGTAAACACCATCGTCGAACTATCGTACAAGAACATCTGGCATTGATTGAAGAACCAGGACCACATTATTTAGGACATGCTACACTATCTTCGGATTCTGAAGAGAACTAGGACTAGGGCATATTCTTAAAGCTCTACAAGTCAAAGACAACAATAAATTGTACAAAACTAATCAAAATTCCGCAGCTTAATTTCGCTACCGCTGACTACATTGACATGATTAACTGACAGACACCTAAAATAACCGAGCTTCCTATTTTAAAAGATATCTCTCATGAAAATTTAAATTTTCTTATTGAGCAGGAGCAAACACCAGTGGTACATTTTTCAAGATTTTCCTGCCACACACAATCAGTGGAACGATGTGTAAAATTAATAACTGATGCTAGCACATCTGTCGTAAGACCTGATAAGAGATGGTTTCATCCGAGCCAGAATCAAGACAAGATCTGAGAATTTTTGATACTAAATCAAATTTTCAAGTAATTTGAAGGTTTCGAGTTGTTGTAGTATGGTCCAATTTTACATGTTTTTATATTTTTGCGTTGATTTCAATTTAATGTAATACAATTTATTTGAAAAATGTATTCACGTGTGTCTAAACTTACTTGAACTATCAGCATTGCATGGTAAATCGGGAAAAATATTTAGGGGCAAGTTGGAGGCAGAAAACATTTTGCAAATTGAAAGAGTGTTTGCAAATATATTAGGCACACCAATAGGCAACTTTTGACGGGTAATGCGTTATAAAAAAAATTAAATCGTTTTTTATCCATTTTTCGCCCCACCCTAGTATACAGGCTGATTTTTTTATCATGTAACAACTTATAAGCAACCCATTATGCAGAAGCATACATAATGCATGCTTCTGCATAATGGGTTGCCTACAAGTTGTTACACGATAAAAAAATCAGCGTGTATATATATATGTAGTTGATATTTTGTAAATATATTTTATAAAATTAGCATGTTTTTGTTGTGTAAGTGTAAACATAGTCAAAGGGTCATTCATGCAGCAGCAGAATTACAAAACAATTAGGCATCCTTTTTAGAGATCTTCTCTCGGCATTTTAATTAACAACTTTGAAAAGGGTTACATACAGGGTCCGGCAAACGGCAAGATTTCGTAAATACTTTTATTGTTGAAAAATTATTTTTTTTATAATTATTAATACATTAATGGGAAATAAAAGAGTAGCCATTTGATTTACAATGTTAAAAAAAATTTTTTTGAATACTACATCTGCCAAATGTCCTCCGTTGACATTAAATTTATGCATTCTTGGAGTCGAGCCTGAAAGCTTTGCATCACTCTTCGCAGCATATCAACAGGTATTGCTGCAATCTTGTCACGAATTCGTTGTTTGAGGGCCGGGATTGTCCTGGGTGGATCAGTTGCAAACACTTTTGTTTTTAGGTAACCCCACGAAGAGTGATGCAAAACTTTCAGGCTCGACTCCCAAGAATGCATAAATGTCAACGGAGGACATTTGGCAGATGTAGTATACAAAAAATTTTTTTTTTTAACATTGTAAATCAAATGGCTACTCTTTTATTTCCCATTAATGTATTCATAATTATAAAAAAAATAATTTTGCAACAATAAAATTATTTACGAAATCTTCCCGTTTCATTGCCGGACCCTGTACAATGCAATAAATGCTAAAACACCAGATCAAAAACCATCAAAATACTACGGTGAATATTGTTACGCCATGCCATGTGTAAATGCGTTTATTTTAAAATGCAATATATGAACCGTAATTTTATTGAAAAAGAAGCATGAGAAAGAACAGGGCATGTAATAACCCACATACTTGCTGTAAACTGAAGTCTTTCTACTATTTGATCAACAGAATTCCTTCCCCCGTACAATATATTATGTTTTTACATACTCAGTAACGTTTCCATATTGCATTTTAAAATAAACGCATTTACACATATTGCGCGATATAATAAACTCCCTGTCTAATAAAAAATCAGACTATACACCGATGTCAAAATATATTTATTACAAAACTTCTTACTCATTACAATATTAAGTGAATCAAATAAAAAAATATATACATTTAAATATAATTATACATAAAATAATGATACAATTTTAAAACTAATTATTTTTATTATTTGTATTTTTAACTAACTCTAACAGTTGTCGCAAAATATCATTTCGCTCCTTTTGCATTTGGAGTTGCTTCTTGTACACATTTTTAATTTCTTGCAGCTCTCTAATTTTCTGCTCTTCGGAGAGCAGCATTTGCTTTCGAAATTCTTCTAACTCTCTATTTTTACGTTTGGTACCTCGAGTATCACTGGCAGCAGTATTCAAACTGGGAATTCTAGACGGTGTGGATGACAGGCTTAATAACGATTCCACGGGTGGAGTTGGTGATGAAGAATTCGATGTTGAAGAGGCAAGGGATGATGAATTTGAAGGTATTGGGGGTGGCAAAGCTGACGAAGAGGGTGCAGGTATATATGCTGGGATTAAGGACGACTGAGTAGATGTAGAGGGCTGCTTTAGCACAGATAAGGGAAGCTTAGGTTGTGGAATGGACGATATTAAGTGTGGAGGATTAATGGTGGCATCAGTATGAAGCAGGTCATCCATCACGTCGAAATATTCCCAAGTTTGTCCACCTCTGCCAGTTTTTCTTTTGGTATCTTTTATTCCTTTATAAGTGCTCTTCAAATTTCTAAATTTTCTGTCACACATGTCCGGTGTCACATGGTAACAATTTTTTTTCATATTTTCGGCAATTCTCCCCCACAACAGACTATTTTTCATTTTGGGGTTTCTGAAGTTGCAGCATTCTGAGCGGTAGTGCTCAATCAACAACATGGTCGATTTCTGTGACCAAACAAACCGCTCGGCAGCTGAATCGTCTGCAGGCTCATCTGTTCTTTCCGGTACCATGCGTTGCTGCATAATTTGATTTATAACATCATTCTTGATCGTCTCGTCGATAAGAAAAATAAAATCTTAGACTTAATTTAATCAACAGTAGGTAGTTTCAAAAGATTCAATGGAAATGTAACTTAGTTCGAACGAAATTATAGTAATATTAAGAAGCAATACACACCATCAAAAATAGCTTGTACCATATGTGATGGGACTTCCGCCGCTACAGTTTCTCCGTTAACATTAAACTGCAGCAGGGTCGTTTCAGAAACCATGATTTTCGCGCCTTTCTAGGTTATATTTACAAATTAGCCCAAACACCGTGTTCTGCTGAGTGGTCAAGCGGAAATGAAGCGACAATGGAGCGAAAATAAATTTGCTCCCAAAAATGGCAACTGCTGCAGAAGCGAAACCGAAGCGCTGTCGGTCAGCGAAACGTTCAACGCAGTCGCTACCTCAGCGCTATGCCGGCTGAACGCACCCAATGACACAAGCAGCAGTGTCTTAACCGAAGCTGAAAACATGCTATTGAAGCAGCCGTTTGGACATTGCTACAAAGAAATTAGAGAAGCTGGAAATGTCTTTCAGCTTTACGCATACCAGATAACTAGATAGCATTTCTTTTTATGTACTAACAAGTGCAATGCACCCTGTATTTGGTGAAAATATTCATGGTTTTCATTTACCCCAAACTGCCATGGCAGGCCCTCCACGCTGTCGTGCACAAGGTCGAAAGGGCACTACACTATAAGGAAGTGGCCCTTGCAGTACTTTTTGACATTGAAGGCGCATTTGACAAGGCAAGAACGGCTACAATATGTCAAGCCTTACAGGCCAGGGAAACCCCTCCCGTTCTGGTCAGTTGGGTGAGAACAGCACTGGAGCAAAGAACCGTGACGGCAAACCTAGGGGACTGTTCAGTGAGGGCCAGGGTGACGGGAGGTTGCCCGCAAGGCAGTTGCCTCTCACCTCACCTGTGGTGTCTTATAATGGACGGTCTACTGGGATGCCTAACGGAAGAGGGCTTCTATGCACAAGCATACGCAGACGATGGACTGGTACTTGTTACTGGCAGGTTCCTAAACGTCGTTTGCGATAGAATGCAGGTAGCTTGCAGGATTATTGAAAGATGGTGTGAAGAGAAAGGTCTGTCGGTAAACCCACTAAAGACTGAGATCATTCTCTTCACAAAAAGACGAAAACTTCAGGGTCTGAGGATACCCATTATGTACGGAAGACCACTTGCATTAGTGCAAGAGGTCAAGTACCTGGGGGTAATCCTCGACAGCAAATTAAGTTGGAGGTCGCATGTCGACAGGACGGTGAAGAAGTCGACAACGACCTTATGGCAGTTGCGCAGAGTTATAGGCAGGAACTGGGGGATAAACCCCAAGATTCTGCACTGGCTCTACACATTGGTAGTAAGGCCAAGAGTTCAGTACGGCTCAGTGGTCTGGTGGCCTAGTGTAGAGCGCCCCAGTATTTCCGTAAGATTGGCAAAGGTCCAACGACTAGCCTGTCTCGGAATTACAGGGGCAATGAGGACAACCCCAACAGCCGCACTGGAGGTAATACTGGGACTCCCGGGCCTCGACACTTGGATAAAGAGAGAGGCCATGGCTACCCACCTCAGAATGCGGGATACGGGGCTATGGAATGACCAGGGAGTTCGCACGGGCCATGCTAGGATCGCCGACATGGCTGCTAGAGAAATACCTCTATCAGCCTACAGGGTAACCGAAGCAGAGGACCGGCTAAGGTTAGAAAAAGGTTTCTCTCTCACTATCCCAACAAGGGAACAGTGGGAGCAAAAAAGGGTTAAGCTCCAGTCGAATGCCTTGATATGCTACACGGATGGTTCTCGAGTGGCGGAAAGGCAATCCTCTGGAGCAGGCATTTATATGGAAGGCCGGGGGGTGCAAGAAAGCTATGCTTTAGGAAGATTCACCACGGTATTCCAAGCAGAAGTTTATGCCATCCTATCGGTGGCAACAAGGAACGAGGTCAGGATATCCCCAGAGCAAAAAATTTATATTTGCTCCGATAGCCAAGCCGCACTAAAAGCAATCTTCTCGGCCAGGACAAGATCAGCTCTTGTCCAGGAATGTGGAGATGCTTTAGCCGAATTGGCAAGGGAAAAGGACGTCGAGCTCATCTGGGTCCCGGGACACACGGGGGTCCAAGGCAACGAGAAGGCGGACGAACTAGCCAAACTCGGAGCCGGGGAAACTTGTTTTGGACCGGAACCTTTTTTGGGTATAACAAGGCAGCAGGTCTCAGCAGCCCTAACCGGGTGGGCCTACAAGACCAGCGAGGAAAAGTGGAAAGGATGCAGGGGCTGTCGTCAGGCAAAGTACCACATAGCGGGATTTGATTCAAAGAAATCGGTCTGGCTAATGGGAAGGAGCCGAAGAACCACAAATCTTTTGATAGGGATCTTGACAGGCCACTGTAAACTAAAGAGACACCTAACTCTGATAGGAGTAGAGGAAGATCCCATTTGCCCAAGATGTGGGAGGGACGAGGAAACGTCCTTTCACTACTTGGGAGAATGTGAAGCGTACCAGCGACTGAGGTATAGAACCTTTGGAGCACCTACGCTTCGAATGGAAGAGTTGAACTCCCTATCCTGGGCCGAAATTCTGATCTTCATTAGAAAATCAGGAAGGTTTAAGCAGGGAGAAGAGCCCATCGAAGAGGACGATAATGAAGGCGGTTGAGGGGATGGCATGGGGTTGGCAAAAAGGGCCTATGGTGGCCTACTTGCTAGACTTCGGTCTCCCCACAACTACTACTACTACTACCCCAAACTGTTGCAGTACCTTATCGTAAGAACAAATATAGCCTTTATCATGTGATTCCATCAAGTTGGAATTGCGATATTTAAATGGACATTTAACTTCCACAAGCTCTTCCTACAAGGCCATCTGGGATGGCCCCAAGGTATCCAAACTGATGGAGCCATAGTCCAGCAGATGTCACAGAAAGTCCAGTTGCTGCCCCAAATGTTTCAATTGCATTATTTTCATGTTCTCGCCCCTCACCGAATGGCCTTTACTCCATCTAAGTTATATGTTCCTGCATAATAACAGAACTTTATGAAAAATGTGAAAAATATTTTGCAAAGCAAACCTGTTAGTTTTTTGAAAAGCGATGCAGGGTAACGATTTCTTTTGCAAGCTGCTAGCACCGTACCGAACAAACTGGCTGTTAAACGAAACCTGCGAATAATTAATCACAAGGGATTTTTTTACTGCCCTATGGTTTTCTCAAATATAGTTATTACTTGGTCTTGAGAAACATTCACTTTTTGTTCAAAATAACTAATTTTTTCAGATATATTTTGATATTCTGCGAAGAAAATTATATAACTAATCTGCGGAACAATAATATCTTCCTGTGCAGTAAGTTTAGGTGCTAGAAGCCAACTGAATCCTACCAGCCCTCCAAACGAAGCCAATTTTTCTCTAAGCGTTTCGATCACTTTCTTGGTAACACTTCTCTTTGAAGCTCGATATTCCTTAGACGGCAAAAACAATTCATCGATTGTTTTCAAGTTTTCATCAAGTGCTTTAGATTGTTTACGCACTGACCAGCTACATGACTGGTCCGTAACTGATATATTATAATGGGCAAATGGTGCCAGTGCAGCAACATGGTGACATGAAACTTGTCCACGAGGACATGTGCAAGAAGTTGAGGTTATGTTTTTATCTTCATCGAGGAAGATCTACAAAGTAAAAATATATACTTAGTATTCGTTACTGCTTAGAATCCAACTGAAGCAGCAATCAGTATTTTAAATAATTATACTTTTTAAGCTAAAATGTATCTTACCTCAACATATGCTCTTTGGTATCGCTTATCTTTCATGCTTGCGTGTACTGTACCATTTACCATTTAATACTGAACAGAAAAAGAAGACACTATTCAATTCAGCAGTATTGGCCGTATCCAATATGAAAGAAAGTTGCCCGGAGGCTATCCAAGAATGTCCATAAAACGCTCTCCAGAGGCGAGCGTTCCCTTTCCAGGAACTTTCCATTTGAAAATATATTTTTTTGGAACTTTTCCTTATTGCCATTCTCTAGCGTGGTTTTAAAACTTTCTTTAGTGCAACAAAAGTTATTAAATTCGTCCTAGATTTTAAATGCGGCATTTGCCGCGGGTTTCAGCTAGTATGTATATATTTCTGCTGTTATTGCTATAACAGGAGGAGTAATCAGAGGTCAGCTACAACCAATTTTGCTATTCATACCAGTAGGTACTTTTATTATTAATTTCGCTTCAAATGAAGCTTTTGAAGTATTGCTGGAGTAAAATACACTGCTCAAGAAAATCAGGGGAGCAAGTGATGGAAGCAGGATTTTTCTTGTTATGTTATTCTCTTGACTTTTGACAAATTTCAAAAATAATTACCGTGATTCCTCTGCTCGTTTTTTTTGTAGACGCCAAAATGCAAAAAAAGTGCCAAAACCAAGTGGTTTTTGACCACAAAGCAAATTTCTGAAACTCATCAAATTAGTCATTGGACACATTAAACAACAGTTTTGATTTTTTCATTGCTTCTGAGCCCAACATTCGTTATTTAAGTGACATTGGTCTCGAGGGCTGTTGCTTTGCTTGAAGATGGTCGATCTATGCGATATGTGGCAAAATAGCCCCAAACAAGTCGATATGTTACCTGCAGAGCGTGGAATAGGTACTAAACAACGCAACGGGCAGATGCTAAAGGAAAACTTGAGAAGTCCGTGAAAGAAAAACTACCCCTCGGGGCGACCTATATATTGTTAATTCTTGTCTTCGCCGAAAAACTATTACTGCACGTGAGGACAAAATCAACTTTAAAATGCCATCGGTGCAAGAAGTATATGTATACAATCAACATCATGCTTCTTTATCCAATCATCAATCAGCTGCTGTTCAACCACTCCCACAAAAATCACATTCGCATTCTTTCTGTGCTACCCCTTTTTTTATTTCGCATCCACCGCTTACGTATTCTACTCAGCAGTCCCCGAAACAACACGTGTACCTTCAACTACGTCTACGCTTAACAATCAACATATTCTTTCAGATTCTGTGCCTTTATCAGGTGCAAAGCAATCTGATTCTATTTCTACTTCTGTTCAACCAGCTTATAGGATCCACTGGAACAATTTACCCCTCTACTTTATAACTTCGACATACAGCCCCTATTAAGCAGAAGGTGGTCCATAAAATTGTTACAACCTGTCCTCCTCGCTTTGCCAAGTGTCGGCGTCTTAACACAGAACAACTATCAATCGTTGTTAGAAGGCAATCTTCAATAATTATTAAATACTGGCACTGTTAAGCATTGTATCAGCCCTTGGGCTTCTGCTATCGGGTATGCGGTGACTGTGGACCACTGAATATTTTCTTTTCATTCAATAATTTACGCACCGCATAGCTGAATCAACTATTTTTTTCCAAATTGGGTATAAAGAAAGCATACTTTGAAATCGCCTAGCACTTGAGGACATGGACAAGACTACAATTATCACTACACTAGCCAGTTATAGATATTTACGGATGAACTGTGGTCTTCGTAATGCACAAAGCAGGAGGTCTCATCTCATGTCTGAAATATCTGAAAGGATGGATTTTCTCTTATTTTGTTTGGACGATGTTATCTTAGTTTTTAGTTCGAACCATAAACAATATTTGCAACAGTTACAAGTAGTGGTTAAAGAACTACAAAATCATCGTTTACTGTTAAATATCAACCAATGTGTCTTGGGCGCTACCCAATTAGATTTTCTGGGGTGCACGAAGGTCATTGAGCCACAAGATTCAAAAGTTGAAGCAATCCAACCATTCCCTCTTCCTACCACACTACGCCAACTACTAACTTTATCGGAATGTTCCACACCTGTTACCAAAACTCAATTCCTCATTATATGCAACTCCTTGCACCGTTATACGGAATGGTCATCACTGGCAAGGCCAGTGACAAACTTGTTTCTTTTGACACCTTAAAATGAACACTTTTGAAACAGCAAAATCTGCTCTTGTGAATGACACACTGATTTCGTTGCTAATTTAAAGCAGCATATCGGTAAACAAAAATATTTAATTACCAAACAATATACCTCCTCAAGCACTTACCTTCACAAAGATCTAGAATCCGAAACCGAAACGTCAGTTTTAACCGTCTTAAAACCGCCTACTTCCCTGGTTACTGGTTAGTTAATGCTTTCAAGCTTTCATGTAGATATTTATTTACTTCTTGCTTCTAATTTATTGTGCACATGCTTGCTCTTACTTTTCTTTTCATCTTACATCGCAAATACTAGCCAGTACTTCGATCTTCCTCCAACGAGCCCCAGTTGATTTTCTCTCCTTGTTTCTTGTTCCTGTTCCTGATATCCGTTTTCTGTTACCTATTATATGTTGTTGTTCATAGCTTTACGGACAGTTGAAAAGATCCAGGAGGTTTAGTAGATAAGTACAATTCTGCCGCTATTATACTGCCAAATTCAGTCACAATTGCTGCTCGACTTTTGCTGCGCGGATGACATACTCGCCTACGAATCGCTACGACGCAGTTCCAACAGACCGCACTAGAAGATAGCGAAGCTGATAGACGCTCCAGAAGCGTATCTATACAAGACGTTTAGACTGTGAAACGCAGTTGAGTCTAGCGCACCAGCTTCATCATCCTTAAACCCCGAGGGGGGTTGCAATCACTACTCATTGTTTTTGTGATCATGGCTACTTGATATTTGGAAGTTTTGCGGAAACCCTAAACTTTTAGAGGGATTTTAATAAACACTTGCTTTCACGCTTATGAACTAAGGGTACCTTATTTTTAATTCCTTTTTAGATAGTACCCGAAAAAGTTACATATAACAACGTTAGATCTAAGAAAATATTTAAAATATTGACAAAATGCCTCTTACCGTAAAGTCGAGTATTTTAAAAATGTTTTCATTAGTGCAGTACATAAAAGTAAGTATGTGCACCAAAGTTGAAATCGACATCTTTACGTTTGTAGAAAATAACATAAAAGGAAAAAAATAACTTCCAGGCCCTATAACTTTTACTGGAGAAACTTTATACTGCGGTATATTAGTTTAATCGGTTTATTATAGCCGAAGGAATATATGACCAATCAGTGTCCCATTCTCTTTGAGATACCCTGTATAAAAGGCACAGACCGGCCCTGCATTATATTCATAAACGGAGCTATTTGCATTTAATAAGTTGTAATTTCAGAAGCCGCGTGGCGCAGTTGGATAAGCGCCAGGCTTGCATTAAGCAAGTCCTCGGTTCGAATCCCGCGGGGTCGAAATTTTTCCGTAGCTTTGGCGATTGGAATCGGGCTCGGTGAGACCATTCACAGTTGGACTCCAAATTATCTGTGATCTACTCAGAACCACATACCTAAGAGATAGAGTAACAAGGTCAACACATCACCAAGACACACACCTCACACAATGGTGGCTGCGCAACCACAAAAGGCGCGCTCAAACTCTGTATCCGGGACAAGTTGAGCATTGTACCGCCAGATGCTGTTAGATTATTTTCGACCTCTTTCGTTTTGCTCAAAATTACGTTGAGTTGAAGCCGCTTTAATAGGTTTTTTTTGTCTTGATAAATTTCTGACGACGGCCCTGTCTAAAGTTTAACCCTGGATCTTAAAGCTACATTTTAAATTCCTTTTGGCCCAAACAATAATGCGTTCACGATCCGTAGAATTCGTCCCGTAAGCGTTCTCTTTTTAAATTCGAAACAAACGGTTTGCATTCAGCAACAATACATTTAGGCAGCGTAGCTTAATATTTCCTGTTATTAAATTCGACGGCCGCGTAGTTATCACAGTTGTTGCTGGTTAAATTCTATTTCCCCGAAGTGGAAGCAAAGTCATTCTTTGTTCTCCTTTTCGCGATAAGACCGTTTCGAATCTCAACTCTTCTAACTTACTCACTGCCCGCTGTATTCCAGCCTGTGAAAATAAATTTCGAGCAGGTATTTTGTCTGAAGCAATACCGAAATTAGGCCTTGAAATTTAGTGTTTCCTGTCAGCAACGTCTAAAAGTTCTTGAAGAGTAATCTTTGTAATTCGACACCCTGGGATTCATTGCAATAGCAAGAAATTTCTTCTAGAATCTTGCCCACGCTCTGCGTCGAGTTTGGGACTATTGAAATAAAGTTTGATAAGCCCTTAGTTAACCGCCCATATATATATATATATATATAGAAATGATGGTTTCGGGGTTCGAAATTTTCTTCCATTGTATCCATCACGCGTAGTCCGTTTGGAAATTAAGGACTTCATTCCCGACTATTGTAGTGGTAACACGTTTGGTTTTTCTTCAGCCCTCGGCTGGCATTGTTTTGCCGCCGAGAGCTGCCTCGATTTGTGTTAATGAAAATTCGAGGGCTGCATCGATCTGTGATTTTAAATCAGTTTTTGCGTTCTTCAAGCTTTAATTAAAATTCGTGCAGTTCAGCTTAGACCTTTGCACGACTGTTTTACCCTTGTTGGGTGTTAAAAAGTACGCGCGCGGTGGGCAATTGAGTTTATCGTAATAATTCAGTGTTGGTAAATAGCCGAGTCGTCTCCTTAAGTTGTTTTACTTCCCAGGGGAAGATAGTTGCACCATTTGCAGATCCAATTAGAGACGACATCTTTAAGCTTGTGATTAACGGTTTCCCGTACCTTTGTGGGGAAAAACCTTTTGCGTACTGCATTTTTGAATTACCGACGCTGAGTTTATCGAAATCGACGGGAGGCCTACCGCGTGTCATTGTTGTATTGCCCTGGTTGCATTCTTTGCAAATTCCGATTACGTTGTGCCATTCCGAAGCCTGGAATAAACCAACTCTATCGCTCCGGTTCTTCCCAGTGAGGGGCCCGCATCATTTTAGGCGCCGCTCAGCGCTAAGCAACCATCAGGCCCGGCTCCGGCCCTTTCTGTACCTCTGCAACGCCCTGCCAAGCTTCCCCGAGGACGAGTTTATAGCAGAAACTAACGACGTGCTTACAGCTATCAGGTAGGGGCTATGTATTACACCAATTGTGTTCTTGTGCCTAATTAAGGTGCGACTATATTTGTTGTGTGTTTTCCGGGAGTTCGTAAAGTTCACTTAACCTTAAGCCTATGATTTGTTTTGTTTGTTGTTAACCAGGGGCTTCACCCCAGTTATCTATTTCGTTTTGTCCAGTGTGTAACAACATATTTAGACAATAAGGTAACTTTGCTTGGGAGCCCCTTTTATATTCATGTAGGGTGTGTCTTTTCTTTTAACTAAGCTTGGATTCGCCTCCGGGTAATTATTATCAATGTAAAGATTTGTGTAAACTTTAATTCTTTAAATAATAGACCCATTAAAGTCAATTTGATTATTTGTTGAGTTCTGAACCCCTTCTGGGTCATCATTTAATCCAGTGTGGCAAAGGCCGAGTGTAATTTGCAATGTAAAGCTGAAAGTACGCCTTGTTGATAAGCAAGCCCCTAAGCTCTGGGCTAGTGTTAGTGTTCTTTTGTCACTATTTAGCAAGGGTGTGCCTTAAGGTAAGTCGTTTGGCCACTCTTGGTGTTTATTCTGAAGACTCGGTGGAGGCTTGGACAGCGAGGCGAGGACAACCGTGGACCTGGGGGACCTCCCCATAGCTTCGTGAAGTTCTTGCTTTATTCACGCAAGCACCCCTTTTAAAAGCAAGTGGCGTCCTTTGGCAATTCTTTTACGCAAGCCATAGGGTAAGTACTACGTCAAGTACTCCGTCGGTTTTTCCTATTAAGCTAGCCTGAAGGTAACTGGAGCGATGTCATCTGCTCCGACACATTAAGATCTGTGATTTCTAGGGAAAGTCTGCGAACCCTGTAGTTTGTACCCGATTTTAGACAATCAATACGACCTATGTCGATCTGATGAATTAATACCGTAACATTGCCCATAAATCACCAGCCTCTACACCGCAAGGTAAATGAAGTTACAGATAATACATACAAATTATAATTTTAGGGTTTACCGCGGTGCATGCAGCGTTGTCTAAAACACGTATTACTAAAAAGGCGGACACCGCTCGATGATGCGGCATTAGTTGCCTACCCGCTCAGGTGTTTCCAGACATTCCAAACGCGAATGCAGCTTTTTATTTACTGTTTTGTACATAAATACATACATAATCTGTGTAACCCCTTATACGGTTTTTTGTACATACATTTGTATAAGTAATCTAATTTTAAGAGATGTTGAATTGTATTTATAAAGACCAATATACTTATGCTATTGGGACTATGTCTATTCTATTTTCACACGAACATAAGGGCAAGTAGTTGAGAAAAACTACTTTGGAATACCATGCGATAAAAGAAATGATTCTGAATAGGCCTTGATATGTGTTATACGTTTGGCAGTACTGAAGTGTATTGTCAGTTTATGTCAAATTCGAGATTTTCAGGTTAAGTTTTACGTCAGTCTGTGTCAAACAACAAACAAAACCTAACCTTTTAATCTCGAATTTGACATATACTGACAATACACTTCAGTACTGCCAAACGTATAACACAATATGTCAAGGCCTGCTCAGAATATATTTTTTTATCTCATGGTATATCCAGACCGGAGCAAAGTTTCCAAATGAGTAATATTACAATGCAGGGTCATATTAACTTTCTTACCTGGGATTTGTTTGTTTTTTTAAAAGGGAGAGTAATGTTGTGGTCATGTTATCATTTTAAACAACGTATCTATAATATAATTTTCTTTAATGTGTGCTGTGGCACAAAATAAAATCTCTCGTTTCGGCTTCATAGATGTTTATATTTGTTTAGGTTTTGTTTTTCTTATCTTAGCGCTCGGCTCGGAGCTTGACCTTTCGCGTATCCTATTTCACGTGCCCGCCGATTCAAAACTCGCAGCGCGTAGCGCGCGGTTTGCTTGTAAACATTAAAATTTTTAAATTAAACAATAATCATGCTATAAATTAAGTCTTACATGCAGACATGTTTTAATATCGCTCACTGGTTGCACGATATGCAGTGTGTTTCACTTTCATGAGGACACCTAAATAACTTTTTATTTTGAGAGCAATCAATGTAAAACATTTTTGTCAGTGGTGTAGACCACGACAATGCATCTTTTTGTATAAATAGTGTTTTTATAAAGTCAAAATCTAGGCAACTATTATTAAAATAAAAAGTAGTTCTTTAAGTAAAGTCATAGTAGAGATTAAGATAGAACAAAAAAGTATTAGTAATAGTTATTAACGTATTTAGAGGGGTAACCCAGCGAGAGTGGTAATTTATGTGAGAAATGTTAAGACGGTTAACCCTCGAAATGCGTTCATTAGTTTATTGTTCATTGAGGCAATAATTTTAAATAAATAATAATTACTAAAAACTGCTAAATCAAAATTAGTGTTTAACATGATCGCGTCCTCGAATGTTGACATACATTTAACATGCATCCACTCATTTAACATGCATGTTAAGATACATTTAACAAGCATCCACTCATTTAACATGCATTCATGCATGTTAAATGAGTGGATGAATATTAAATGTATCTTAACATTCAAGGACGCGAGTACATGCATGTTAAATGAGTGGATGCATGTTAAATGTATCTTAACATTCGAGGACGCGATCATGTTAAACACTGTTTAACATTTCAGTGAACAATAAAAGTTGTTACAAATCACTCAAAAACATCAAATAGTAAACTTTTTTAATTTTTAAAATTTTCAACATTTTTATGGTCTCGGTAGATTTGTTATTGCAATAACAAGAGTGCAATGAAAGAAAAAAAAACATTCGAAAACTTTATTCAATATTAAAGAAGAACAAAATTTAACAAAAATTTAACGAACAATATTTTAAATACGATCGTTTTCAACTAAATCACCTTGGAGATGGATACATTTTTCAAATCGTCTTTTGTAATTCAGTACAACTCGTCGCAATATTTCTGGAGAAATTTTTCGCCGGCTTGTCGAATTCTCTGACATGTTTTGAGGTCTAGATGCATACATAACATATTTAATAGTTCCCCAAAGAAAAAAGTCGAGTGGTGTAATGTCAGGCGATCTCGGAGCCCAATCTATTAAAGGGCTATTACGACCTATCCATATCCATCTAGCTGGTAGTGCAAATCTCGCCTCACATCCAGTCAGTGGTGTAGTGGCAAATTTGGCAGTGGGGGAACGCTAGACTTCCGGGGGGTGTAAAGGGGGGGGGGGGTATGGAATATTCCCTAGGAAAAGGAGGGTCCGAGGGTCCTCCTTCGGAAATTTTGAGTGTACTTAATAAGTACTAAGTACCTACCATTTGAGATGATTATACGTAACAGTCAGTAGCGTCAAACTAGTAAGTAAGGTTATGACAAAGTATTTTTTATTTTGCTAAACTTAAATATGAGTCATAGTTTTAGTGAAACAAAGTAAAAACATAATTTATTATTGACTTTAGTAAGTAATCTTGTATTATATATGCAACCAAATTAAACAAAAATGTACTTCAATAATTCAAATGTCAAAGTAAAAGTAAAAAACAAAAACTTGAAATTTAAATTGAAAATGGCGCCAACATAAAATGTAAAAATTACTAATACCCTACTAGTGATTCTCAGCTATAATTTACCAAGGGCAGTGATAATCACCCGCAATAATTTTGACAAATAACAACCCGAAAGTGCTTGCCTAGAAATAACCCGAGGCGAAGCCGAGGGTTATTTCTTAAAGGCAACGCACTTGAGGGATAGTATTTGTCATAATTATAAGGATTTATCACTGGCCGCGGTGAATTCGGAAAGATAAGTTCTTAAATAAATTAGCCATTTTCTGACAAATTAATTTGACACTTTATTATAATAATATTATGTTGGTGGCACTGTAAGTCTATGTCAAATTTGAGGTTATCAGGTTAGCTTTTGCGTCAGTTTTGACACAGACTGACGGAAAAGCTAACCTGCTAACCTCGAATTTGACTTAGATTTACAGTGCCACCAACTTGTGATAGGATACTACTGAAATTTAATTAGGTAGTTTCCATAGTGATTGAAAATCACCCTAGGGTCGTTTTCACTTCAAGTGTGGTCTGATTTGTCAAACTGAGTCACGTGATTAAAAATAATCAAATTGGATTGGTCTGCAATATATGTAAGAACTTAACATATTAACCAACTGATAGTGACTTTTACGTCACGGGAGTTTTCTGAATGGATTATATTTATTCTTTCCGGGGTACGGAGAGGTCGCTGTTCACTCTCACTCTAAAGTAAAGTATGATCAAAAATTGTTTTCATCTAGTATCGTCATGGAATATTTGCTAATTTATGAATGCAACTACGTTTATACTTAAATGTCAAACTTGACATTTGATTTTTAAGTGAGTTATAGTTGCATTCATAAATTAGGAAGTATTCCATGGCCATACTAAATGAAAATAATTTTTGATCATACTATATTTTAAAGTGAGAGGAAACTATCTGTCCTTACCTTGGAAAGGACAAATACGTCAAATTGACATCAAAGCAACCTACCAATAACTAACTACTTGACATTGTTAAATTTTAGGTTATGTTTCATTGTGATGTGCGTACATGGAGTAACATAGAAATTTAACTTCATCATAGATTAAATAAACATGATGAGTTTTCCGCCTAATTTACTTGTACACCTTAATACCAACACTTTTCCATTATGCAGATTCTAAAATGTAAAGCATGACAAACACTTTTCATTAATACCTATAATACAATAAAATACCTGAATATGCCAATTGAAAAGTGCTGCAAACGTTACAATAATTAATTTAAAAAGGAGGAAGCTATTTCTGTCCGTAGCCTGTTAAACGACAAATACGTCAAATTGACATAAAGGCATTCTAGTTTTATCTAACTGGCTGTATCAGTTCCCGAAACATGTGCATGACTGAAAATCCGGGAAACTGATTTACACCCTTTAAAAAGTGGAGCATGGATAGCTATATCCAGAAAAAGAATAATCGGTCCAATCTTTTTGACGCAAATGTAAACGGAGAAAGCTGTCGCAATATAATATTATAGAAACCACTAGAGTGCTTTATTAACCAGGCAAGCTTATCCCACTAGATTTTGTGTCACAGGGATTTTAGCGCCAAGCCGTTGGCTACGCTGATCGGTAACCGTGCATTCTGTCGTCTGTCAACCAAGCAAGACTAGAAACCGTTGGAGTACGTACTGCTTGATCCAGACGAACAATGCATGCTGATTTAAATCTTGGTGCTTTCCATTACAATGCTAATTATAATTACAGTCTTCATCCAAGTGTGGTTATTTAAATCTATATACAGTGTGTAGGTGTTGTTCTGTGCTGTCAACTGTATCTGTCAGTTCTATTGAGTTCTGTCACTCGTCACTGTTGTTTGAACTAAAGTACTATTAAAGTTCTCTAGTTTGAACCATATATATAATACACATATATTGCTAGTAGGGCCTGGAAACGTAAGAAAACATTACGGCGCCGACATAGTCTCACTTAGAGTATAACGCGTCTCGTGCGCATGCGTGAGAATTCGAACTCCGCCTTTAGAAGCGAATTTTAAACTTGACCACTTCCCCATTGGCCGGACGACGCAGCCGCGCTTGCACACAGCTCACCATTATACATTGAAGAGTTGGTTGTCTGTCTCACTTCCTTGGTGAGTTTCCCACTCATAGCCGCTAGCAATATAGTAAGTATTAGATATATGGTTTGAACCACGTGCGTGTTAGTTAACAGTGTTTTCGTTTCGATTTTTTCTGCTTTCTTCTTATTTGTTCAAAAACCAATCTTTTTTAAGACGGATAAAATTAAATGACATGATCGTTGTTTTTCCGACTTAACGTATGCTATTTGGAAAGTAACTAGAATTTGAATTTGCCGCCACTTTCAGTAACTCAAAATGGCGGACGAGCTTGCTCGTATAAATATAGTACCTTAGAAACCACCAAAGATGAGCCCTGCGTCATCACACGCTGAATTTAGTAACGACAAACATGCGTGTACATTTGTTCACAAACTCCATGCGCACAACAGTGATAGCATTACAATAAGCGTGTGTTATGATTAAAGTGCTTATTTGATTAAAGTAGTTTAAGTCACATACGCGCGTCGTCACTAAAATGTCAACTGTCAAATAATACTTGTGAAGCCTTGTTCGTTTTTTCGGCGTTTTATAACTACGTTTTCAGGTTATTATTTACGATTTGATACAAATTATGTCTATGAAAGGTAAAACGTTACATTTGCAATCTCAGCAGCTCTTATTAAATTTATTGGATTACTTCGAACTAGAGAAAGAAAATGGGGGTCATCTAATTCCATTGTCATATGTACAAGAGGTAAATAAAACATAATTCACCTAATTATATTTCACATTCATCGTTTATTTGTAGAGGGCAGCGGAAACTCTAGGCATTAGTGTTTCTACTGTGAAAAGAGTTAAGAGTTGTTCTAGTATGAATCCAGTTTTATGTAGCCCTGGCAAGAAAAGACCACGTAAAAAGTTAAAATTTACTGATTTACCAGAATCCTCAAAAATGATTATAAGGGACACCATATACACGATGTATTCGGAAAAAAAGTACGTTACCATCAATTCCCTGAATACTGAAGTGAAAGAAAGTCATATTTTACTCAGTAACACCAGCTTAAATCGAGTTCTACATCATATCGGTTTTAAATTCAAGAAAGATGATAACCGTAGAGCACTAACTGAAAAAGAAAATATTGCTATTATGCGGCTCCAGTTTTTAAAATGTTTCATGGAGAATCTAAATTCACCTCATCCACTGCAAGTAGTCTTTATGGACGAAACGTGGAGTTATTCTAAAGGAAATCCTGGAAAGTCCTGGCAAGATTCAAATATTCGCAGTGTTAAAAAATCCGAAGGTTATGAAGGAAAACGTTTTATTGTGGGTAATGCTCGGTCTAAATTAGGGTTTGTCAAAAACGCATCCCTATTATTTGCAACAAAATCTTTAAAAGAAGACTATCATGGGGAGATGAATTCAGAAACCTTTAAAAATTGGCTCATCAACCATTTAATTAATAATTTGAATGAACCTTCATTGATAATATTGGACAATGCTCCTTACCATTCTGTTTTAATAGAAAGAAATCCCTCAACTTCCTGGAACTTCATTTAAAACTGAATTACTCATACTATCCAAATCTCACAGAAAAAAAAGCGCTATGAAGTAGATAAATTAATGAGAAGTTATGGTCTTGATGTTTTACGTCTACCACCATATCATTGTGAATTCAATGCCATTGAATTAATATGGACACATGCAAAACAATATTACAATAATCACATCGGCAGGGATGGTTATGGTGATGATCGAGTTCTTGCAATGTGGACGGAAGCATTAGAACAATGTACCAAAAATGTGTAGAGTAATTGTCACACTGAAGAAAAAATTAGGACTTGGTATGAGCGTGAAAGGATTTTAGATGTAACTGTTGATGAACTAATCATTCATGTTGGCAACGACTCAAGTGACTCTAGTTTAAGTGGTGATAGTGATTAAGAATTGTAATTATTAATATGTTTACATTATTTTATTTTAGTCGTTATCTAAATTCCTATGTTCAATGGAATTATTTTTGTGGAATGGCGTTGAGGAAGAAATACAGTTGTATATTTATTGGTTAGATATTATATCATTTAAAATTGTGTATTGGTAAATGATTTAAGTTGTATATAACCTTAGTCATCATAAAGGCAAATAAACGCAAATAACTAAAACAGTATAATAAAAAAATGGATTTTTACATTTCTTAGTCAAAACGAAAATAATGACCTTGACAGCTGTTTGTTTCCCGGATAAAGCGCCACCTATTGGCTCCTGATTGCTTCAGAATACAACTGACGCTAATTTGACTAGCAAGTAAAATCTTACATCATACGGATAGCATTGATGACGCAGGGCTCATCTTTCGTGATTTCTATAATATGCTTGAATCGTTTATAAACCCACTCCACGATAACGAATTTTAAAATAGCTATTTCCAATAACCATTCTCATTCTGCTAGAATACATATTCCACAAGCCAACAGAGTACTTATCTGCTAGAATTTTATGATAATATTCTAATTAGTAAAGATCGATTTCCTTCAAGATTGTGTGATTAAGTTCTTTAGACTATTTTGCGTTTCCATTTCTAAAAAATAAATTTTTTAAAGCTGCAGTACATACTATAGAAGACGTACTAAACAACATTATCAAACAGTGTCAACTAATTCATGAAAAATTCCTGATATATGTTTTCGAAAACATGACACGTAGGATCCAATTTAAGTTTAAATGTTACAGGCCATCAGTTTCAGCATCTGCTGTAATAACTTTACTAAAAGACTGCGCCCTATGTTTAACATGAATAAGTATCATCAGTTATTTTATCTACGACAGTGTGTAAAACTGCCTTTTAGTTGGCAGTTTTAAGTTTGTAAAACGACTGTTTAATAACATGTTTTCATTAGTTTATGTCGTCAGTAGTAACTTATTTAAAAGATTTAATTAGGCACGTTGTGAGTAGCAACGTGTTTTAAAATTTTTAAAACACGCAAATTACGACCGGTTGCTGGTAATCCTAATTTACATTTATTTTTTTTTTCATATTTACCGTGTTTTCTAGATTTTATCGTAGATAATAGTATTTTAAAGTATGAGTGGATAACAAGGTCTTTAAAACACGCGCGAGCAAGTGTTTTAAAGACCAGTTATCCACGAATACTTTACGCTATTTTTTATTATACCTCCAATACTGGAAACAAATTACGCAGTAAAAACTTAGAAATAATTTTTTTTCGTGCAAAATCGAGAGGGTATATTAATATTGCTACTATAGTTACGACAATTATTTACGTTTTTATCGCGTCCAAGTCCGTTGTTGCATTCAGTCGTTTCGTTGACAACCTTTAAAGCTCGGCGAGCTTTAATCGCCTGTTTTCGCACGCTCAGGCGTGCTTTAAACGGCGATTCTGATGCAGGTATAATAAAAAATATTGTACGATACACATGCGTAAAGCATCTTTAGTCACTCGCGGGGCTTAAAACGCTCGCTCACTCGCGTTTTAACTCTACCCCACTCGTGCTTAAAGAGTAGCTTTACGCACTTGTATCGTAAATTACTATTATCGATTTATCACTACCTTATCACATTTTAAATAAATGTCAATTTTCTTTGAAAGTTGTCACTTGGAATAACGTTTTATGTAAGGTTAGATGGTATAAAGATGGATGCAGACATGCGATTTATAATCCATAGCCGCCCAGGACATAAGACTTATTGAAAACATGTTATTTTTCAAGATGGGGTCTGCAGTCAAATCCAAGAAAAACTAAATTGTCAAACTTTCACTTAAACTATAAACAAGCAACACATAAACCCAACATCAATTCTCAAGGCGACAAACTGAAACTCAATTTTACTACAAAATATGCTGGAGTGACATTTAAATAACACTTTGCAAAATGAAGGATTAAAAAAACTTCATACGAAAGCTTACACATACTTCCTACCTTATAGGAAGCAAATTGCGAGACACTCCAGGCAGCATTATTTTCTTTAGTTTACGTAACAGCAAGATAATCTGTCCCTGTCTCGTTAAACATCTGTCACACACAAAATTGACAATCACCTAAATCAAACCACGAGGACCATATTATATGGAACGTCGTTTGCGTTGATTGTTTATAACAAGTCTGTTCAATGCCCTAAACAGTTCGCTTTCTGACAACCAAAGTTTTATAACAGATGTCATCAAGATCGCGAATTACAGGAAACTGTAAAATATTCACCAGAACTTCAGATCGTGAACGGCTTATAAACATAATATTGTCAGTTGATTTGTGACTAATAATTTCTATAGATTGTTAAAAATGTATTGGAAACAATGTTGTGTGCTGCAATGCAAAACAATAAGTAGCGACAAAATGAAGATGCATGCATTTCCATTAACCCTTTGAGGATCACTGGTTACCAGCACTAACGACAGACCAGAAAATATGCGGTTTCTGGAGAACTTTTTTGCCAGAAAGTAACGTTTTGCCAGTCAAGATCGGAAAGTGGGCATCAGGGACCGGTAATAGTATATTACAGCCCGAGATGGGAAGTGTTTCATTACTGTCGAGAGATTAGTTAGTTGATTGAGACGCGAAGAGTCGAAATCAGCTATTATCTCGAGACTAAGGAAACTTCCTGTCGAGGTTTGTATATTATTTTATTCGCAACCATTTTATTTTAAACAATAATTGGAAAAATTATTATATTATGATACGACAGGTTGTGACGCGCATGAATGGATCAACGAGATTTCCGGTGTCCCTACCTACTCAGCGGGCGGGAATGTACTTCCCGCACTCACTTCCCGCACTTGAGCGGGAAGTGAGTGCGGGAAGCAGCGGGCTAAAATGTACGACTTCCCCCACTCAAATGAGGTCAGGAATGTTAACATTACATATATGGTTGCGAATAAGCTTTTGCCGGTCCCTGATGCCTTCGTTACTATGGAATCAAGTGTGTGTTATTGTTTCGATAAGTCAAAAATAGATACTAATGTCATAATTTTTTTGAGTTTTTGAAAGTTTGAGAGTATGAACTCGGATGTCCTACAAAAATATTGTACGATACACGACCGGAAAGTGTTTTGCAGGTCTCCTCAAGCTTCCAGGACTCGCCTGCGGCTCGCCCTAGAATCTGCTTGGTTCGACCTGCAAAACACTACTTTCCGGTCTCGTAACGTAAATTACTATTCCGTATTTGCCTACTGGTTTCCGTTGAGAACCTGAATGTTTAAAGGGCTGCATAAGTCACATGGAAGCAGTATTCATACATCACAAGTGACAAATACTGTTGATAAAAGATTAGGAGCTAGTTTCGTCTCGTGTTTCTATAAATAATTGCAATAATGACACGTAAGTAATAATATTTGCCCTAATAAGTGTTATTCATAAAGGTATTTGCTTGAGTGATACTTTATAATCTAGAAATTTAACTTTTTGTGTTATGGTTATTGTTGGTAACCACTAGGACTTTGACGAAATATTTTTTTAGGTGTGAAAAATAAATGGAGTATGAATGAACTCGAAACAATGTGGCAAAACGAATTTGAAATGCTGCTGGATGAAATTTCCAGCGATTGTGAATCGGTAGACTCTGATATAAACAATGTAATGGAAGATGAAGTTGATATCGTGACACCTAATATTACGAGTCATGAAAATTTAGATATTATTTTCGATGAACCGAACCAGATAGTGGATTTTCGAGACGATAATTATAGCGAATGGGATAGTGAAGACGACCTTCCACTTATAAGAGTACAAGCAGACTTGAGAGCTAGTGCAATTGTATGGACAGAAGATATTCAGCATGAAACAAGGACAATTCAATTCTTGGAAAAGACAGGTCCAAATGTGCCAGCTAACCTGGAATCCCCCACCGACTTGTTTTTGTACTTATTTCCAGAAGAGCTTATACAAGATATTGTTTTTTAAACAAATTTGTATGCACTGCAAAAAAACAATGGTGCTAATAACTTTACACCAACAACTACTTCTGAAATTAAAAAGTTTATAGGGGTAAATATGATAATGAGCCTCAAAAATATGCCAAGTTATAGGGACTATTGGTCCTCTAAAGAGGAGATGAGGGACTATTTTATTAGCTCCGTCATATCGCGAGACAGATTTACATGGCTTTTGAGTAACATACATGTGAACGATAACTCTGTGCAGCCAAGAAAAAACACGGCAAATTATGATAAGCTCTACAAGGTAAGGCCTCTTCTCACTAAGTTAGGAGAAACCTTTCTTTCGTCGTTGAACCCATCGGAGTTTCAATCTGTGGATGAATCCATGATAAAATTTAAAGGTCGCAGTAGCATTCGACAATACATGCCGATGAAACCTACTAAAAGAGGGTATAAAGTATGGGTTCGAGCAGATTTCTCCGGTTATATGTGTCAATTCCAAATTTATACTGGAAAGATTGATCAAGCAGTAGAAAAGAACTTGGGCACCCGCGTTGTTCTAACTCTTACAAGAGTACTTGCTGGAAAAAATCATAAAGGTTTCTTCGACAATGATTTTAACTCTGTAGATCTTCAAAGACGTTTACTATCTAAAGGAATTTATGCTTGTGGAATTATTCGAAAAGGAAGGAAACATTTTCCGGATTTAAAAGTGAACAAAAAAATGAAGCGAAGAGATATACCTTGGAGAATATCTACAGATGGGTTAGCTGCTTTGAAGTGGATGGATCGTAGGGGTGTTCTTATGCTGGGTAATCATCAAAATACTGCCACTATGGAAGTAGCTTCTAGGAAAAAAAAGATGGCTCTGCAGAACAGATTCCATGCCCCAAAATGGTAAATCAATACAATGTGCACATGGGATATGTCGATCGATACGACATGCTAAAAAGTGTCTATGAAGTTGATATAAAATCGCACAAGTGGTGGCATAGAATATTTTGTTATTTTGTGGACGCTTGCATAATAAATTCATTTATTTTGTATCAAAAAAGAATTGAAGCCAGAAATATAAATCTAAAACTACATCGCTTATCAGTGGCACGTGGATTGATAGGAGCAGTAGAAGAATCTAAAAAACGGGGCAGAAGTTCTTCCCATAAACCCATAAATAAATTCAAGAAAATTATTCCTCTTGAAGTACGTCATGACAAATGTGCCCATATGCCTATAAGATGTAGTTCACTTAGATGTGCACATTGCAGCACTACTAAGGATGTTCACCGAACCATTTGGAAGTGCTCGACATGTGATGTAGGATTGTGCCTAAATAAGGATAGAAATTGCTTTTTTTCATTCCATTCAAAAGAATTTAATATATAATATGTATTATGTTCCTACTGGTTAGCATTGGTAACCATAACCTGCAGGATAACTGTTTGTGTTTTTTTGGTTTAAATGTATATAATTAGTTTGTATTGGGTCTAATAAATATGTGAATAGTAAAAAAATGTATTTAAAAAGAAAAAACTAATTTCGGGCTCAAAGAGTTAAATACCACCATAAAAAAGCTGTGGTGCAAAAGGACCAGTCCCAATATTGCCGAAAACTTATTTGTGTGTGGTAAACATTTTGAAGCAAGCTACTATTATAATACGGGCAAAAAATTAAAACCAGGTGCTGTTCCAACCTCATTGCTGAGTTCTGTTAAGCCATCTTGCCGTCTGGTTCCTTATATTAAGTCCCCAGTAACGAAAAGCACTGTACCAACCTTGTTCCAAACCGATGAGGTGCCACTTTCTTTGGCCATCTGTGCTGAGTCTATTGAAAATGAACTTTCTAGGAAGCCGTTTGATTTAGTTAATTCGTTCAGTCCTAATACTGCCGCTTTTCATTTACCAAGCAGTTCTTATCTATGGCGTTTTAAATACGATCAATATCTACTTAACAGCAATGATAATGGGCCAGCTGTTACTGACATATGCAATATTTCTTTTTTCAACGGTTTTCCAGAAACAATACAACATGATGTTAATCATGTTTGTAATGAGAAGGCTTTACTATTGGAAGAAATTCAAAATGTAAGGAATAAGTTAAAGCAAGAGAAAGAAAAATATTCCAGGTTAAATAACAGACACCAGAAACTTCTTAAAGATTTGAAGCACATGGGGGACAAGTTGAATAATCACAGTAAAGCACAAACATGCATCACTAAGTTGGAAACTGATGCTAAAGATTTAAACCCATTGGCAGTGTTTTTATTAGACCAAGTATATAATTATTCTCTGAAGAAACCGAAGTGTTCAGAAATAGCAATTTGCCATCGTATTGCTTGGAGGTAAGCATCTCCTAAGGGTTACAAATTTGCCAGGAGAAGCAGTATCTTAAAAGCAACATCTAAAATCACCTTAAAAAGATACATGGGCAAAATACAGAGAGGTAAAGGCTTAAAACTTAATTAAAAGCAGACCAATTGCAGAAGCAAGTAATTTAAATTGCTTTGAAAAGGTATGCTCGCTTGTTGTAGACGATATGGCAAAAGGAAAAATTAGAATATAGTCGTTCTGAAGACAGTTTTTATGGAATGTCCACCATAAGCAGTGCACCATTAGGAAATCGTCCCGTTTTAGCAAACAAACTATTATGATTTGTAATTCACGGTTTGTCTACCAAATACACTATCCCGGTAGGATACTTTTTTCATAAGACTCTTTCTACAGAAAGGTTTAGTGAGATAACTTTAGATATTTTAAAAAAAGTACATGTATGCGGTTTCACAATTTTAAGACTGGTTTCCGACAACCATAAATCAAATGTGGCCCTTTTTAGAGCACTGGGTGATGGAGAACTGAAAATAAAAATTTCACATCCTGTGAATTTTGCACTTCCATTATTTTGTAGCGTTGATTATTACCATGTAGTAAAGAATGCTCGAAACATATTTCTGGATTACGATATGGCTTCAAGCACAGGCATTATCAAGGCTGAATATCTACAAAAGTTATATGACTTGAAAAAATTTGTATTATAAAACCTATTCTATTTTTAACTAGAAATAGTATTTTATGTTATTAGGAGCAAAAGTTATACTTTATGTGGCGACGCTGGACGGGTTATCTGCCGAGCTTGCCAGGCAGATGAGTACAGCCGAGCCACACAAAGATACTTTTACTCCGAATAACATATAGTATTTTTCTCCAAACGTTTTTATAACAAATTATTTACAATTTTGTGAACAAAATGCGACGAAAATTACTTGATCTCGTCAGCGGCAGATAAAGTTGTGAGCGGCAGATAATAACTTTATCTGCCGCTCGTCAGCGGCAGATAGAGTCGTCAGCGGCAGATAAAGTTATTATCTGCCGCTGACAACTTTATCTGACACTCGTCAGCGGCAGATAATATTATCTGCCGCTTGGCAATAAAGTGACAGTTTAGCATCATCATCCAGCAGTGTAATGCCATATTTTACTGCCGTTTGAAGAAAAACATATTTATCCTAATACGTTTGAAAAAATTAACTTATTAAGAGCAGTTCAAATATTTTCACCAGCTGTTACAACAGCTCTGAAATATCTAGCCAAATACAATAACTCAACAATGGATTTCAAAGAAGCAAATAGTACGATTGAATATTTAGAAGCTATATACAATAATAATAATAATAATAATAATAATATGTCTTTATTTTTCCCAACAACAATATAACAAATAACACATGAGAAAAATTAATTAATAATTATCAGTGGGAAAAACCCCAAGGTGAAGTTCAGATGCGTAACAAGCTACCGTCTGCTCTTCCACTTAAACCTTGCAATAAAGGAAATAAAATAATATAATTACGTGAGTGTAATATTACTAAAAAAAAAAAAGAAACCATAAGCACTATAACTAAAACTAAAAATAGTAATTGTATACGTTGTCGCTGATTATGGGCAGGTTTTGAATATTTATACACAACATAAATGACATAAATAATAAATTAGAAAGAAGTAGATGTCTACTGACTTCCGAAAAGATATAAATACATACATTTTTTAAAGGCAAGAGAGTTAAGGGATTTGTATGCATTAGGAATAGAGTTGTATAATTTGTCTATATTAAATGAAAAGGATCTCTGAAACAGTGCAGTCCTGTGGAGCGGTGGAGTAATAAGTCCCTTGTTTCTAATATTTAAATTGTGGACATCAGTTCTGAAAGATATTCGTCTATATAAATACGGTGGACGCTTAGACGTAACTATTTTATGAAATAGGAATGCGGTTTGAAGCATAAAGCGATTTCTCATGTTAAGCCACTTTAGTACCTGAAGTTTGTGTGATACATGATCGTATTTACGCAAACCGAAGATAAAACGAATACAGGAATTTTGCACTTTTTGAATTCGAGTTTGGTCACTGCTGTCAAGGCAAGGACTATAAACAGGAGAACAATAAGAAAATTGTGACAGAATTAATGTATTACACAGGTTTGTTTTTATATTTTTGGGTAAGTAATTCCTATGAGGATACAAAACTTTCAATTTCGCATAAGCACGCTGTATATAAGAATTGATTTGTCCTTTAAATCTGAAGCTGTTATCCATAATTAGACCTAGATTTTTACTTTGAGTGGCAAGAGCAATTTTTTCACTGTTTACATACAAATCAATTAAATCGTGTGCTCTTGAAACATCGTTTTTGTTACCAAATAGAAGTGCAGTAGTTTTACTAGAATTCAGTATTAAACAATGACTACGGGATATATTACTAAGTTGATGTAAATCATTATTAATAAGTGCAAGAGCTTGATGCAGGTTTTCAAATTTAAAGGAATAGCGAATCTGAGTGTCATCAGCATACATATCTAAATCACAATGTTTTACACATTTGACAATTTGAGATGAATAAATAATAAAGAGTAGGGGGCCAAGAATGGACCCTTGCGGAACACCAGAAGACAAAGTTAGCGGATTTGAAATATTATGCGAAATTTTAACGGATTGGCTTCTGTTTGTTAAATAGTTATTTATAAATTCGACTGCATCAGGAGCTAAGCCTATATAATGAAGTATAGATAGTAAAAGAGAATGACTTATCGTATCAAACGCTTTACTAAAATCTAGTAAGATTAGGATAGTCATTTTCCCCGAATCAGTTGCCCTTAAAATATCGTCGGTGACATTTAACAAGGTAGATGTGCAACTATGATCAGATCTAAATCCAGACTGGCATTCCGGAATTAATCCGTATGCTAGTAAGTGTTCACGTAATTGAGCATTCATGATTTTTTCTAGCACTTTAGAAATAACCGTCAGAATGCTAATTGGTCGAAGATCTTTATAGGTATCGGGTTGATTACATTTAGGCAAGGGTACAACCAGTGCTTTCTTCCACGCTTCAGGAAAAACATTCTCCAATATGCAGCTATTTACGATGTGCGTTATATATTTTAATAAAAAAGGAAGACAGAGTGCGATCATTCTAATATTTATACCATCAATTCCGTAAGAACTAGATTTTATTTCACTTAATATTTTGCTTACAGTTTCGATTGAAACCGTCCTAAAATAGAAACTATTTTCGATATTGTTAGCAGTATTAGAATTATAATAGTTAATCAAATTTGGATCGCAACTCTGCTTAGGAATACTATTTATAAAATAATTGTTTATTTCATTTACATTACCTAGGCGAGACGGAATTATAGCAATATCTGAATTAGTGATTTGTAAGTTTTTCAATTCATTCCATATCATTTTAGAATCTGAATTACTAAATTTATGTCTAAAATATGCTTTCTTTTCGCGCTGTAAAGTGGAATTTGTTAAATTGCGAAGTGATTTATAGTAATTCCAATGTACAGGATTTTTAGATTTTCTAAATCTAGATTTAGCTTTGTTACGCAAGCGCATAGGCAATTTTAAATTATCGGTAATCCACGGAGACCAAGGTTTAGTTATTTTGAAAGTATTTAACGGAGCATGCACATCAAATAACTGTATCAAGAGATTATTAAATAAATCAACCTTTTCATTGATATTATTTAACAGAAACATCCTGTTAAATGGTAAATGTTCTAAGTTGTGGAGAAAAGCTTCTTGATTAAAATATTTATAAAAACGACAAGTACGAAAAATTGGACCTGATGCAGTCATGTTCATTTTGAGTTTACAGTAAACAAGATCATGGTCAGATATTTCAGTATCACAAACTCCAGACTCAGCTACCAACGACCTATCAGTTGTTAAAATCAGGTCTATTAAGGAGGAAGTATTTTCTGTAATTCTGGTAGGTTGAAGAATTAGCTGCTGCAAGTTTAAAGAAGATAACATATTTTTGAGATAAATAGCAGGAGCATCAAATTCTTTTAATATATTAATATTAAAATCGCCTAAGCAAAATACTCTTTCAGAAACTGACATTCCTAAGGCAATAGATACTTCTAGCTCGTCGATGAAAGCTTTATAGTCGGTATGTGGCGGTCTGTACACTACACCGACCACTAGTTCGCCACATTTAGTCTTTAGTGACACCCATAATTGTTCAATAATATCAGTAGATTGTACTACCTTATATTTGAGTGAATTATTAATATACAATCCTACACCACCTCCACGAGAACCTCTGTCTTTGCGTAAAAATTTAAATCCTTCTATGTCAACAGCAGAACTAGGTACTTCAGGGATCAGCCATGTTTCAGTAACAGCGACAACGTCATACTGAGAACCTAAAATACAATCTCTTAAAGCAAGAAAATCGCTAAGTATAGATCTAACATTAATATGAACCAATAACATCAAACAAAACTAACAATTTAATCGACACCACACAAAAAATTACTAAATTTAAAATAAAATTATAGCTTAATTAATACTTATTGTGCAACCAAGTCACGTGAACTTAGATTGCAATACGACTATAGGGTGGCATCCCCTTTCAACATCTCGAGTTTTTCAATGTCCGTTAAACCATTTACGACAGATATTTTATTATTTATCTTAGCATAAATATTTCCGTCAAAGGACCAAGCATTCCCTTTGCCAAATGATTCGGTTGCCTTCTTAAGTAGATTAAATCGATCCTTAGTGAGATCTTCTTTTACGACAAATTTCGTACCCTTGAGGCGCCTTTTGTTAGTAAATACTAATCGCCGAAGACTGTGCGTGGTGAATTTAACAATTATCGCACGAGGCATACTGGAATTATTATCAGAGCTGACCTTTGTGGTAGACTTAATTCTGTGACAAGTGTCGATTTGGAATTGCTGTACATCCAACTTCATAGTATTGTTGCAAATATTTAAAACTTTATCAACGATGTTTTCTTTAGGAGCTTCTGGAACACCGTAAAAACGAAGGCAGCTCCTTCTAGAGTACTGCTCCAACTTATCAAGTTTTTGGGCTAGTTTAGCGTTTTCAGATTGTAATTTTTCGATTCGGTCTTCGTAATCGTTAACGATTTTATCCATTTTATCATTAAGAGCTTTAACACTACCTTTGATATCACTAATGTCTGTCGCAGTCGCCAACTTTTTAACTGCATCTGAATCGTTCAACACTTCTTTGATAATTTCCATAAATTCCTCTTTCTGGCTTTTGTAAAAACCATTTTAACAAAATCACTTGGACACGTGGGGAAATAAATAACTGTATCACGTTATGCGATTAGTTATAGGTATAAAACGAATGTTTAACTAAATAAACTTCAAATTAGCGGGAGCCACTCGCATACACGTCTACACCATACCAGCCATCAAAGCTGAAAAAAATTTTTTAAACTTCATGATGTGAGTGATAAAACTAAACATTTTAAGCAGCTGGACTCTAATTGTACCTCCTACACAGAAATAACCGATGGAAGGTTAATATGGTTATCTGAGACATTTCCAAAATACATACAAGACATACAGGAAATATCCAAATGTAAAAAAATAAAAGGTCTGACTAAGGAAACTGCTCATGCACTTATTTTTACCGCACAGAGCGCCAGTGAATGTGTGAAATATTTATTAAATGAACAAAATTTTTATTATGTTTTAACTAGATCATTTAGTTCAGATGCTGTGGAATCAATGTTTAGTAGGTAATGTCCGAATGGGATATAGCATGATGCAACAGATGCAAAAACTGGACATTATGCTATTCAACAAATTTTAAAATCAGGCATAATACGAACAGCTCCTTCTGCCAATGTTTCTGCAAATGATACGTCATATTCTAGTGCGGTTAACATTTGTAATAAAACAACTCTTCAGTTGTCTGTAGAGAGCATTCAAATAGAAATACCGAATTCAATAAAAGAGAATATTGAAAGCCTTTGTGAGGAGACAAGTAACGTAGGATTTGGTATAATAACTGCTTCAGTGGCCACGTTAGCAGGATACATTGTTCGCAGTTTGGAGGAACGAATTGACTATACTTGTCTAAAAACATTAACTAGTCTTAATACGTGCACGCCACTTTTAGGATTAATATATCTACGAGACAGGGGATCTTTGAAATATCCAAGTCGATATTTTATTTCGTTAATATGGTTAAATAATTTCCATATATACTACTACAAGGGCTATTACCACTTCATTTAATTTTAAGCCAGTTATTGAGTTCCTGTTAGTGATGCGACGCACACTCTGGTTAAATTTATTAAATTCTGATCAGCGCTAGCTATTGTAATACTACAATATAGTTTTCTGTTAATATTTACTGCAAAACGTGCTTTTCAGACGTTTTAACTTATCTGAATACTAAACTATTGAACTTGAATCCTTTGGATGCAGGAAAATTTGATATAGTAGTGATATATGGTTTAATGATTTCCATATATACTACTACAAGGGCTATTACCACTTCATTCAATTTTAAGCCAGTTATTGAGTTTCTGTTACTGATCGGACGCACACGCTGGCAAAATTTGTTAAATTCTGATCGGCGCTAGCTATTATACTAGTACAATATAATTTTCTGTAGTTAATACTTACTGCAAAATGTGTGTAAAAGATGGTAGCCAAAATTAATTGGAACTTAGCACTTTTATGTTTGTTGTAAAACCAGTTTAGTTTTTTGACAGGAGATGTGGAGCTTAGGTTGTTGTTAAGAGACAGGGTGAGAAAGCCAGGCCATGCCAACTCTTTACGAACATTTGAAGTTTATGTTCGTCCCCATCAATGAATATACGATCGTGGTTAAAGGTATATTGTATTCTTAAGACGTATCACAGAGCTATATATACAATAAATGTATGCCGTGTTTACGACCTATTATTAAAAATTACAATCATATATGTTTAAACTAACGTAATTCTGAATGCTTGAGTAGTTATGTTGACTCACTATCATTGCAGAATCGCAGCGTTGTGCTTTTGACATATGATATGCTACACATGTAAAAAGTGCAACGTCTGTTTGTAAATACGGAACTGGCGCTTGATTGCATGTGTCGCTTACATTTAATTGTTATCACGACACAGACACTTGACACATATTTTATCTGGCGCAAGTTATGCAGTTTTTGTGGACTAATTGCGTGAACTTTTGTGTTTACTTGATTACAGTTTATTTCACACTATTTACTTAAAACCCATGTTCAAACATATTTTGAACAACATGCTTTTCAGACGTTTGACTCATCTATATACTAAACTATTGAACTTGAATCCTTTGGATGCAGAAAAATTTGATATAGTAGTGATATATGGCTAATTATTTCTATATATACTACTACAAAGGCTATTACCACTTCATTCAATTTTTAGCCAGTTATTGAGCACCTATTAGCGATGGGACGCACACTCTGGCAAAAATTAATTAAATTCTGATCAACGCTAGCTACTATGCTAGTACAGTATAATTTTCTGTAATATTTACTGAAAAACGTGCTTTTCAGACGTTTTTACTTACTTGAATACTAAACTATTGAACTTGAATTTTTTAAATGCAGAAAAATTTGATATAGTAGTGATATATGGCTAATTATTTTCATATATATTACTACAAGGGTTATTACCACTTCATTCAATTTTAAGCCAGTTATTGATCACCTGTTAGCGATGGCACGAACACTCTGGCTACACTTATTAAATTCTGATCAGCGCTAGCTATTATACTAGTACAATATAATTTTCTGTAACAACAAAAGGATCCATTGGTAACTCGAAATGGGGTTGTATATCACAGGAGAGATATTAAAAACACCAAACCTTCCCCATGTATCACATTTAATAAATGCTAGGTTAATACAGTAGCGACATGTTTCGACTAAAAAGTCATCATCAGGCTAAATGTTAAAACAGTAGTTTAAAAGATAAAACCATAATTAAGCAAATCAAAGATGAACCTTGAAGAGGTGCATGTGTTAAACCATATGTGTCGAGTCACATGGAAAATTACGGACGTAGTCGGTCGTGAAGGCGCAAATTACATGGGGAAAATCTTAACAAACTAGTTGAAAATAATTAAAACCTATTTAAGGCATATTTAAAAACAAAATTAAACTATCATCCATAGTGAGGCGAAGTAAGACAGAGAATTTTCTGTAGTTAATATTTACTGCAACGTGCTTTTCAGACGTTTTAACTTACCTGAATACTAAACTATTGAACTTGAATTTTTTGGATGCAGAAAATTGATATCTTAGTGATACATGGTTTAATGATTTCCGTATATACTACTACAAGGACTACTACCGCTGCAGTCAATTTCAAGTCAGTTATTGAGCACAGGTTAGTGATGGCACGCACACTTTGGCTAAGTTTATTAAATTCTGACGGATGCTTGCTATTGTAGCAGTACAATAATATTTTCTGTCGGTAAGATGTAGTGCAAGGCGTACTTTTCAGACGCTTAAACGTACCTCAATAATAAACTATTGAACTTGAATTTTTTGCATGCAGCAAAATTTGATATAGTAGTGATATATGGCTAAATGATTTCCATATATAGTACTAGAAATGCTATTATTACCACTGCATTCAATTTTAAATCAGTTATTGAGCAACTGTTAGTGATGGCACGCACACTCTGGATTAATTTATTTAATTCGGATCGGCGTTAGCTATTATACTAGTACAATATAATTTTCTGTAATTAATATTTACTGCAAAACATGCTTTTCAGACATTTTACTCTACCTGAACCCCAAACTATTCAAATTAATTTTTTTTTGGATGCCGAAAAATTTGATATAGTAGTGGTATATGGTCATTTTCCACATATGCTACTACAAGGGCTATTACTACTTCATTCAATTTAAAGATAGTTATTGTGCTCCTGTTAGTAATGGGACGGACACTCTCGCTAAATTTATTAAATTCTGTCCGGCGCTAGCTATTGTACTAGTACAATATAATTTTCTGTAGCTAATATTTACTGCAAAACGTGCTTTTCATACGTTTTAAATTATATGAATACTAAATTATTGAACTTGAATCCTCTGGATGCAGGAAAATTTTATATACTAGTGATATACGGTTAAATAATTTTCCTATATACTACTACAAGGGCTATTACCACTTCATTCAATTTTAAGCCAGTTATTGAGCACCTGTCAGTGATGGGACTCACACTCTGGCTAAATTGATTAATTTCTGACCAAACCAAGTTATTATACTAGTACAATATAATTTTCTGTAGTTAATATTTACTGCAAAACGTGCCTGTCAGAGGTTTTACCCTACCTGAATACTAAACTACTGAACTTGATCTTTTGGATGCAGAAAAATTTGATAGAGTGGTGATATATGGTTAAATGATTTCCATATATACTACTACAAGGGCTATTACCATTTCATTCAATTTTAAGCCAATTACTGAGCTCCTGTTAGTGATCGGCCTCACATTCTGGCTAAACTTATTAAATTCTGATCGGCGCTAGCTATTATACTAGTACAATATAATTTTCTGTAGTTAATATTTACCGGCGGGGCACAGGTTACCTGATATTAGGGTAACAATAAATAAAAAGTTAATATTTACCCCAAAACGTGCTTTTCAGACGTTTTACTCTACCTGCACACCAAACTATTGAAATTGACTTTTTTTTGCAGGAAAATTTGATATAGTAGTGTATATGGTTAAATAATTTCCATATATGCTACTACAAGAGCTATTACCACTTCATTCAATTTAAAGCCAGTTATTGAGCCCCTGTTAGTGATGGGACGCATTCTCTGACTAAGTTTATTAAATTCTGATCGGCGCTAGCTATTATACTAGTACAATATAATTTTCTGTAGTTATTATTTACTGAAAAACGTGCTGTTCAGACGGTTTAACTTATATGAATACTAAATTATAGAACTTGAATCCTTTGGATGCAGGAAAATTTGATATAGTAGTGTATATGGTTAAGTAATTACAATATATACAACTACAAAAGCTATTACCACTTCATTCAAATTTAAGCCGGTTTGAAACTCCTGTTAGTGATCGGCCTCACATTCTGGCTAACCTTATTAAATTCCGATCGGCGCTATCGATTATACTAGTAGAATATCATTTTTTGTAATTAATATTTTCTGCAAAACGTGCTTTTCAGACGTTTTGCCCTACCTAGATACTAAACTATGGAACTTGAATATTTTAGATGCAGAAAAATTTGATATAGTAGTGATATATAGTTAAATTATTTCTATATATACTACTACAAGGGCTATTACCACTTCATTTAATTTCAGGCCAGTTATTGAATACCTGATAGTGATGGGACTCCCACTCTGGCTAAATTGATTAAATTCTGATCAACGCAAACTGTTATACTAGTACAACGTAATTTTCTGTAGTTAATATTTACTGCGACACGTGCTTTTCAGACGTTTTACTCTACCTGAACACCAAACTATTAATATAGATTTTTTTGGTTGCAGAAAATTTTTATATAGTATTTAGTATATATGGTTAAATAATTTCCATATATACTACCACAAGGGCTATTACCACTTCATTTAATTTAAAGCTAGTTATTGTACTCCTGTTAGTGATGAGACACACACTCTGGCTACATTTATTAAATTCTGACCGGCGCTAGCGATTGTACTAGTAGAATATAATTTTATGTAGTTAATATTTACTGCTAAACGTGCTTTTCAGGCGTTTTAACCTACCTGAATACTAAACTATTGAACTTGAATTTTTTGTATGCAGAAAAATTTGATATAGTACTGATATATGGTTAACTAATTTCCGTATATACTACTACAAGGGCTATTACCACTTCATTCACTTTAAAGCCAGTTATTGAGCTCCTGTTAGTGTTGGGACGCACACTCTGGCTAAATTGATTAAATTCTGATTAACGCTATCTATTATACTAGTAAATTATATTTTTCTGTAGTTAATATTTACTGCAAAATGAGCTTTTCAGACGTTTTAACCTACCTGAATACTAAACTATTGAACTTGAATAGTTTGGATGCAGAAAAATTTGATATAGTAGTGATATATGGTTAAAAAAATTTCATATATAATACTACAAGGGCTATTACCACTGAATTCAAGTTTAAACAAGTTATTGAGCACCTGTTAGTGATGGCACTCACACTCTGGCTACATTTATTAGACGATCAGAGGTAGCTATTATACTAGTACATTAATTTTCTGTACTTAATATTTACTGAAAGGCATGCTTTTCAGACGTTTTAACCTACCTGAATACTAAACTATTGAACTTGAATTTTTTGGATGCAGAAAATTTTGATATAGTAGTGATATATGGTTAAATAATTTCCATATATGCTCATACAAGGTATATTACCACTGAATTCGATTTTAAACTAGTTATTGAGCATCTGTTAGTGACGGCACTCACACTCTGGCTACATTTATTGAATTCTGATCAGAGCTAGTAATTATACTAGTACAATATGATTTTCTGCACCTAATATTTACTGCAAAACGTGCTTGACAGACTTTTTAACTTATATGCATGCTAAACTATTCATCTTGAATCTTTTGTATGCACGAAAATTTGCTATAGTACTGATATATGGTTAACTAATTTCCGTATATACTACTACAAGGGCTATTAACCACTTCATTTACTTTAAAGCCAGTTATTGAGCTCATGTTAGTGTTGGGACGCACACTTTGGCTTAATTGATTAAATTCTGATTAACGCTAGCTATTATAGTAGCAAATTATATTTTCATGCAGTTAATATTTACTGCAAAATGTGCTTTTCAGACGTTTTAACCTACCTGAATACTAAACTATAGAACTTGAATTCTTTGGATGCAGAAAAATTTTATATAGTAGTGATATATGGTTAAATAATTTCCATATATGCCAATACAAGGGCTATTACCACTGAATTCGATTTTAAACCAGTTATTGAGCATCTGTTAGTGATGGCACTCACACTCTGGCTACATTTATTGAATTCTGAACAGAGCTAGTAATTATACTAGTACAATATAATTTTCTCTACTTAATATTAACTGCAAAGCATGCTTTCACACGTTTTAAAGTACCTGAACACTGAACTTAAATTTTTTGGATGCAGAAAGATTTGATTTAGTAGTGATATATGGTTAAATAATTTCCATATATAAACTACATGGGCTATTACCACTTCATTCAATTGAAAGCCAGTTATTGAGCTCCTGTTAGTGATGGGACACACACTCTGGCTAAATTGTTAAATTCTGACCAACCCAAGCTATTATACTAGTACAATATAATTTTCTGTAGTTAATATTTACTGCAAAATGTGCTTTTTAGACGTTTTACTCTACCTGAACACCAAACTATTGAAATTGATTTTTTTTTATGCAGAAAAATTTGGTACAGTAGTGATATTAGGTTAAATAATTTCCATATATACTACTACAAAGGCTATTACTACTTCATTCAATGTTAAGCCATTTATTGAGTACCTTTTAGTGATAAATGCATACTTTGGCTGCATTTATTAAATTCTGATCAATACTAGCTATTATACCAGTACAATATAATTTTCTGTACTTAATATTTACTGTAAAACGTGCTTTTCAGATGTTTTAACTTACCTGAATACTAAACTATTGAACTTGAATTCTTTGGAGACAGGAAAATTTTATATAGTAGTGATATGTGATTAAATAAATTCCATATATGTTACTACAAACACTATTACCACTTCATTCAACTTAAAGCCAGTTATTGAGCTCCTGTTATTGATGGGACGCACACTCTGGTTAAATTTATGAAATTTTGATTATCCCTAGCTATTATACTAGTACAATATAATTTTCTGTAGTTAATATTTACTGCAAAACGATCTTTTCAGACGTTTTAACTTAGATGAATACTAAAATTTTAAACTTGAATAGGTTGGATGCAGGAAAATTTGATAAACTAGTGATATATGGTTAAATAATTTTTATATATACTACTACAAACGCTATTACCGATACATTCAATTGAAAACCAGTAATTGCGCTCCTGTTAGTGATGGGACGCACACTCTGGCTAAATTGATTAAATTTTGACCAACCCAAGCTATTATACTAGTACAATATAATTTTCTGTAGTTAATATTTACTGCAAACCGTGCTTTTCGACCGTTTAACTTTACCTGAATACCAAACTATTGAAATTGAATTTTTGAAGCAGAAAATTTGCGGAGCCGGACATTTGGGCGCGGCCGTTTGAGCGCGGCCGTTCGGGCGCGGCTGTTTGGGCGCGAAGACACTTAGGCGCAGTGCCACTTGGGCGCGAGACATTTGGGCGCGAGGAAATTAGTATTAGCTAGCTTTACTATTAATAGGTCTGAAAATTTATTTTAAATAACGAAAACTACCTAAAGCACGTCCAAGGAGGTGGCGGGCGGCAAAAATTTAGTATAGAAGTATTAATTGTCGAAAATTAGAATTTTATTAATACAAGTGGGTTCAACGAAAACAAGTTAAAAATTATAACTTTCCGGTAAATACTAACAAATCTTTTGCGGATATTTATTACATTAAAATAATAAGTAATAAAGAATACATGAACAGAGTTTGGGTACAAACCGAGCTATCGATGAACCATCCAACTAAATATGTATCCAGGCTAATAGAAGAATAAAAAATTTGGTTGAAGATTATAATAATCGATATAATCATGTAGACGGGGCAAACAATAGGAACATTGGAAAATTTTTATGAGGCATTTCGTACAATTATGAAATGAATGCGTAGAATCTTCTTGTTTATATTTTAAAAAAATTATGAATAATATGTATTATAATGGTAGAAATGGCAAGAATAAATTTTAATTATTAAAATTAATCTTTTTATATTATTATTTACCATCATTCTTATTTCTGCTCTTATCTTAAGTTAGTCGCTTCATAACATAACGACAATAATAATTGATTACTTTAAAATTTCACAGTTTATTGTTAAGTATTATCATTTTACACAAAACTTGAAGTCGACTAGTTTCGGTCCAAACAGAACACATATTAGAAACATATTAAACATTTTAAGCATCAATCGATTAAATATAGCATAGAATTATTCATTTACCAATACAATAAATGTATTTCTATTTAATAGATATTTATGCATTAAGGGAGATATGAATATGTTTTTTTCCCTGAGGTTGACATGTGTTACAGACCGAGGGCCTCTGGCCCGAGGTCTGTAAGTCAACCGAAGGTAAAGAACATGAATATCTCCCGTGGTGCATACAATATTTTATCTACTAGCATATTCGTAAAAATAGTATGAAATTTCAAAACGTCATAATGACATTTAAAATTAGAATATGTAAGTAATATCAAGGATTGCCTCATTGTATGGTTGCTAAGACGTTAATTGTAGTTGCATTGTTACCATGAATTTGAGGGAGAAATAATTTGACAAGTCCCTTGGGAGTTATGAGTAGCTTTTCATATTTTGTTTCTATGACGAAAATGTACAATATCATGTTGCTAGTAGATAAAATTATTTTAAACACTTAAGTATATACATATAATCTATTTCCATCTTTATTTCAATTCAGAATTATTATTTCATATCTAACATACTGTCTTTTTTATATATTTAGAGTTATTTAAAAACTTATCTAATCTACTACCTTCTTTATTTCGATTCGAATTTATTTCAAAATTTATCTAATATAGGTACTACCACCTTATTTAAAATTAATCTCATAATGGTTTCAATAAATAATTGGATTATTCTTTTAATATTGTTGGATTAATTACATTAACTTCTCAGGATAAATAATGATTTAATAAATGTGTATTCATTTATGCCAAATTTAAATTATTCACACTTAATGTGTTCCTAAATCCCAACGTTGATCCTTTCTCTCGCCCAAGTGTCTCGCGCTCAAGTGTCTCGCTCCCAAGTGTCCCCGCGCCCAAACGGCCGCGCCCGGACGGCCGCGCCAAACGGCCGCGCCCAAATGTCCTAGACCGGAAAATTTGGTATAGAAACGATATATGGTTAAATGATTTCCATATATGCTACTACAACGGCTATTACAACTTCATTCAATTTTAAGCCAGTTATTGAGCACTTTTTAGTGATAAATGCACACTTTGGCTGCATCTATTAAATTCTGATCAATGCTATCTATTATACTAGTACAATATAATTTTCTGTACTTAATATTTACTGAAAAACGTGCTTTTCAGACGTTTTAACCTACCTGAATACTAAACTATTGAACTTGATTTTTTGGATACAGAAAAATTTGATATAGTAGTGATAGATGGTTAAATAATTTTCATATATACTATACTACAAGGGCTATTACCAATAAATTCGATTTTAAAACAGTTATTGAGCACCTGTTAGTAATGGGACACTTTCTTTCTGGCGAAATTTATTAAATTCTGATCAGCATTCCCAATTATACTAGTACAATATAATTTTCTTTAGTTAATGTTTACTGCAAAACGTGCTTTTCAGATGTTTAACCCTACCTGAATACCAAACTATTAAAATTGATTTTTTGATCCAGAAAATTTGGTATAGTAGTGATATATGTATGGTTAAATAATCCCCATATACCGGGTGACAATGAGACTAGGGCCATGCTTATATCTTCTTTATTTCTGAATCGATTTGGATAAAATTTTATATCAAGATACTAGACATAATTTCTGATTGGCCGATAGATATAGTCAAAATGGCTGACTTCCGGTTTTACCGGAAACAATACTAACTTTGATTCTTTAAATAGAACACCCTGTATAGTTTTTTAAGAAAAAGTCAGTTTTTTTAAATGGCACCTACCAAGGGCCATCTTGCCATTAGATAGAAAATGTAATTACCAATCTAACGATATGTATCATGCACTACTTTATCTTTATCTGAAACTGAAAATTAATTAATTAATTATTCAATTTATTCAAATTATTATTAGTCAAGGCCTTCTATGGTAAAAATTAAAAATAATTTTTTTTAAATCGAAATTTGGCAAGACTATTATATGTAGTTTGACTCGTACATTTAGAAAAGCATAAAATATACAGGGTGTTTCATCTAAAAAATCAAAGTTAGTATCATTACCGGTAAAACCGGAAGTCAGTCATTTTGACTATATCTATCAGCCAATCACAAATTATGTCTAATATCTTGGTATAAAATTATATCCAAATCGATTCATAAATAAAGAAGATATAAGCATGGCCCTAGTCTCATTGTCACCCGGTATACTACTACAAGGGTTATTACCACTTCATTCAATTTTAAGCCAGTTATTGAGCACCTTTTAGCGATGCATCCACACTTTGGCTGCATTTATTAAATTCTGATCAATGCTAGCTATTATACTAGTACTATATAATTTTCTGTAGTTAATATTTACTGCAAAACGTGCTTTTCAGACGTTTTAACCTACCTGAATACTAAACTATTGAACTTGAATTTTTTGGATACAGAAAAATTTTGTATAGTAGTGAAATATGGTTAAATAATTTTCATATATACTACTACAAGGGCTATTACCACTGAATTCGATTTTAAACCAGTTATTAGGCACCTTTTAGTGACGGGACGCACACGCTGGCTAAATTGATTACATTCTGACTAAATCTAGCTATTATACTAGTAAAATATATTTCTCTGTAGTTAATATTTACTGCAAAATGTGTTTTTCAGACGTTTTAACCTACCTGAATACTAAACTATTGAACTTGAATTTTTTGGATGCAGAAAAATTTGATATAGTAGTGATATATGGTAAAGTAATTTCCATATATACTAATACAAGGGCTCTTACCACTGAATTCGATTTTAAACTAGTTATTGAGCATCTGTTAGTGATGGCACTCACACTCTGGCTACATTTACTGAATTCTGATCAGAGCTAGCTATTATACTAATACAATAATTTTCTGTACTAAAAATTTACTGAAAAGCATGCCTTTCTGACGTTATAACATAGCTGAATACTAAACTTAAATTTTTTAGTTGCAGAAAAATTTGATATAGTAGTGATATATGGTTAAATCATTTCCATATATACCACTACAAGGGCTATTACCCCTTAATTCAATTTTAAGCCAGTTATTGAGCACCTGTTAGTTTTGGGACGCACACTCTGGCTAAATTTATTAAATTCTGATTAACGCTGGCTATTATACTAATAAAATGTATTTTTCTGTAGTTAATATTTACTGCAAAAGATGCTTTTCAGACGCTTTACTCTACTGAACACCAAACTATAGAAATTGGATAGAGAAAAATTTTATATAGTAGTGATACTTGGTTAAATAATTTCCATATATACTACTACAAGGGATATTAACACTTCATTTACTTTAAAGCCAGTTATTAAGCTCCTATTAGTGATGGGAGGCACACTCTGGCTAAATCTATTAAATTCTGATAGGTGCTTGCTATTATACTAGTACAATATAATTTTATGTACTTAATATTTACTGCAAAACGGGCTATTCAGACGTTTTTGTTTATCGGAATACTTAACTATTGAACTTGAATCCTTTGGATGCAGGAAAATTTGATATAGTAGTGATTTATGGTTTCATGATACCCATATGTACTACTACAAGGGCTATTGTCACTGAATTCAATATTAATCAAGTTATTGAGCACCTGTTAGTGATGCGACGCAAACACTGGCTAAATTTATTAAATTCTGTTTTACGCTAGCTATTATACTAGTAAGGTATATATTTCTGTAGTTAATATTTACTGCAATACGTGCTATTCAGACGTTTTTGCTTATCTGATACTAAACTATTAAACCTTAATTCTTTGGTTGCAGGAAAATTTGATATAGTAGTGATATATGGTTTAATTATTTCCATATGTACGACTACAAAGGCTATTGCCACTACATTCAGTGTTAATCAAGTTAATGAGCACCTGTTAGTGATGGGATGCACACTCTGGCTAAACCGATTAAATTCTGATTAGCGCTAGCTATTATACTACTAAAATATTTTTTTCTGTAGTTAATATTTACTGCAAAATGTGCTTTTCAGACGTTTTAACCTACCTGAATACTAAACTATTGAACTTGAATTTTTTGGAATCAGAAAAATTTTATATAGTAGTGATATATGGTTAAATCATGGCCATATATACTAATACAAGGGCTATTACCACCGAATTCCATTTTAAACCTGTTATTAAGCATCTGTTAGTGATGGCACTCACACTCTGGCTACATTTATTAAATTCTGATCAGAGGTAGTAATTATACTAGTACAATATAATTTTGTACTTAATATTTACTGCAAAGCAAGCTTTTCAGACGTTTTAACCTACCTGAATACCAAACTTAAATTTTTGGATGCAGAAAAATTTTCTATAGTAGTAATATATGGTTAAATAATTTCCATATATACTACTACAAAGGCTATTACCACTTCATCCATATTTAAGCAAGTTATTGAGCACCTGTTAGTGATGGGACGCACACTGTCTCTATAGTTATTAAGGTACCAAGGGCATCATGAGTAAAATAAGAGCCCAAGATTGTTAGTGTACTAACCGAGGGCCTTTGGCCCGAGGTGTGTACAACAATCGCGGGCTCTAAGCTCATAATGCCCGTGGTGCCTTCAAGGTTTTATGTCCTACCTAACTCATATTCATATTCAATTCATACAATTACTATGCTATAGTATTTAAGATTGATCTAGTTAGCTGATCTAAGTTAGATTTGTGACATTAGCTGAACTGTCATTAATTTTCATTGTGACAGTGGTGCATAATACAGTTGTATCCATGGAAACAAATACTGTTAATTTTTCATAATAACCCTAGTGTTCTTATGAAGAAAATAATTGCCCTGGAGCGTTATTTTGCATCTAAGATACCTTAAAATAGAGTCATTAATTTCAAATAATGTACTGGTAGGACATAAAATTGATTAAATTCTGATCAACGCAAACTATTATACTAAAACAATATAATTTTCTGTAGTTAATATTTACTACAAAATGTGCTTTTCAGACGTTTTACTCTACCTGAACACCAAACTATTGAAATTGATTTCTTTTGGATGCAGACAAATTTTATATAGCAGTAATATATGGTTAAATAATTTCCATAAATCCTATTACAAGGGCTATTACCACTTCATTCACTTTAAAGCTAGTTATTGAGCTCCTGTTAGTGATGGGACGCACATTCTGGCTAAATTTATTAAATTCTGATAGGCGCTAGCTACTATACTAGTACAATATAATTTTATGTAGCTAATATTTACTGCAAAACTTTTTTTCAGACATTTTAACTTATATGAATACTAAATTATTGAACTTGAATCCTTTGGATGCAGGAAAATTTGATATACTAGTGATAAATGGTTAAATAATTTCCATATATACTACTACAAGCACCATTACCACTTCATTCAATTTAAAGCCCGTAATTGAGCTCCTGTTAGTGATGGGATGCACACTCTGGCTAAATGTATTAAATACTGATCTGGGCTAACTATTCTACTAGAACAATATAATTTTCTGTAGTTAATATTTACTGCAATACATTCATTCAAACGTTTTAATTTACCTGAAAACTGAACTCTTTTTTCGATGCAGAAAGATTAGATTTAGTAGTGATACATGGTTACATAGTTTCCATATATACTTCTACAAGGGCTATTACTACTTCAATCAATTTTAAGCCAGTTATTGACCACCCGTTAGCGATGGGATGCACACTCTGGCTAAATTGATTAAATTCTGACTAACGCTAGCTATTATACTAGTAAAATATATTCTTCTGTAGTTAATATTTACTGCAAAATGTACTTTGCAGATGTTTTACTCTACCGGAACACCAAACTAATGATATTGATTTTTTTTATGCAGAAAAATTTGGTATAGTAGTGATATATGGTAAAATAATTTCCATATATAAACTACAAGGGCTATTACCACTTCATTCAATTGAAAGCCAGTTATTGAGCTCATGTTAGTGATGGGACGCACACTCTGGCTAATTGATTAAATTCTGACCAACCCAAGCTATTATACTGGTACAATATAATTTTCTGTAGTTAATATTTACTGCAAAATGTGCTTTTCAGACGTTTTACTCTGCCTGAACACTAAACTAATGAAATTGATTTTTTTTTGGATGCAGAAAAATTTGGTATAGTAGTGGTATATGGTTAAATAATTTCCCTATATACTACTACAAGGACTATTACCACTTCATTCAATTTAAAGCCCGTTATTGAGCTCCTGTTAGTGATGGGATGCACACTCTGGCTAAATTTATTAAATTCTGATCGGGGCTAGCTATTCTACTAGAACAATATAATTTTCTGTAGTTAATATTTACTGCAATACATTCATTCAAACGTTTTAATTTACCTGAAAACTGAACTTTTTTTTCGATGCAGAAAGTTTAGATTTAGTAGTGATACATGGTTAAATAGTTTCCATATATACTTCTACAAGGGCTATTACTACTTCAATCAATTTTAAGCCAGTTATTGAGCACCCGTTAGCGATGGGATGCACACTCTGGCTAAATTGATTAAATTCTGACCAACCCAAGCTATTATACTAGTACAATATAATTTTCTGTAGTTAATAGTTACTGCAAAATGTGCTTTTCAGACGTTTTACTCTACCTGAACACCAAACTATTATAATTGATTTCTTTGGATGCAGAAAAATTTGGTATGGTAGTTATATTAGGTTAAATAGTTTCCGTATATACTACTACCAGGGCTATTACCACTTCATTCAATTTTAAGCCAGTTATTGGGCACCTGTCAGTGATGGGACACACATTCTGGCTAAATTGATTAAATTCTGACTAACGCTAGCTATTATACTTGTAAAATATATTCTTCTGTAGTTAATATTTACTGCAAAATGTACTTTGCAGATGTTTTACTCTACCGGAACACCAAACTAATGATTTTGATGTTTTTTATGCAGAAAAATTTGGTATAGTAGTAGTCCAGTCTGTAGGGACAAAAAAAGGCCTTTGCCTTACAAAAAATGGAGTATGAACGGTTTTTATATATGTCGGGATCCTGATGAAAAATCCAAGTTTTCGACCTTGGAGGGGCGCCGCGCGAGCAGCCATCTTGGATTAAAGGTGCTAAAAACTGGTGTTATCCAAATAGCTCCGCAACGGTTGATCAAACGTCAAAAAAGTTCAATATAAAGTTAAAGGAGACAAGATTCTTGACATTTTTTGTATATTAATTTTTGTTGTAAGTGTAATATGTAACTAGTTACAGCAGCTGAAAGTTGAACATTTCACCAAAATATAGTTAAACTTTATCTTTGTTGATACATTTTGTAAGAACAACTTACACTATATTGTTTGTAATATTTTTCTACATCAGAATAACGTTCTATAGAAAAATACAAAGTATGATCAAAAATTATTTTCATCTAGTATAGCTATGAAATAATTCTTAATATACAAGGTGTTTCAAAAATGTCTGCCAAAATTTCTAGGACATATAGTACATCAAAAAATTAGTGTAGTTTACTCTATAAAACTATTTCTGAAAATGCACTCCCAATGAGCTACAGCCCCTAGAAGAAGACTCTCAAAAATGGTTTTTTGGCATTTTCTTCAAAACTGTTACAGGTAACTTAACGAAATTTGGTACAGGGGCGTAGTTTTTTATGGAAAATATTACTAATTTGTTAGAATCTTCATATTTTATTCAGGGGCGTAACTTACAAGGGGGCTGGAATGGTTCAATTACCCTATCTTTTTTGTGCGTGGTTTTATCTAATACATTTATCAAAAATCTCAAAGCTTGATTTATCTTACATAAAAAAGGCATTCTTGTTAAAATGTTTTAAAGTTGACCGTTTTAGTGTAATTTGCAGTTGAATGTTGACGTGTTTTTCAAGCTTTTGAAATTGCTTGTCCAAAATGCATTCGAAAATCTTTTGAGTAGGCCTAGATATGACTTAAACAAATGAGCAACAAATAGCCTTTTTTATGTAAGATAAATCAAGCTTTGAGATTTTTGATAAATGTATTAGATAAAACCACGCACAAAAAAGATAGGGTAATTGAACCATTCCAGCCCCCTTGTACGTTACGCCCCTGAATAAAATATGAAGATTCTAACAAATTAGTAATATTTCCCATAAAAACTACGCCCCTGTACCAAATTTCGTTAAGCTACCTGTAACAGTTTTGAAGAAAATGCCAAAAAACCATTTTTGAGGGTCTTCTTCTAGGGGCTGTAGCTCATTGGGAGTGCATTTTCAGAAATAGTTTTATAGAGTAAACTACACTTATTTTTTGATGTACTATACGTCCTAGAAATTTTGGCAGACATTTTTGAAACACCATGTATAAACGCAACTATAAGTCACTTATATTCTCGCACATGCAGTCGTTGTTTTTGATGGATATTCGTTTGATGGCGACAAAAAAATACCAAGACTGCAGAAAGGCTTCTCCGATCGAAAAAGCAGATATCTGCGGATGTTATTTTGGATGAAACAACGCCGGTTCTAGTTTCCCAAGAACGATTTCTAGCAAACGAAAAGAATAAAGTTCGTCTGATTTCGATGCTGTAAAAACATACGAACATTACTGTATTACAGTTAAGCAGGCTGAAGAAGATGGTGATGTGTTGATTGTCAACACGAAGATTTCTTTGTGCTCAAAATTTGATGCTGTTTTCGTCATTGGAGAAGACGTCGATCTTCTAGTTCTGCTGACGGTATTAGCAACATCTACCTTCGCAAACCTATGAGAGGCAAAATTGTCGAAAGAGTGTATGCGGCAAATAGTTGCAAATATGAAAAAGCAGCTGTGAACATTTTGTTTCTCCTTGCGTTTAGTGGCTGCGACACAACATCGTCCGTCTACAACCAAGGAAAAAGTTTGTTTTCGCTTGTCCAGAAAAGCACAAGACTCAATGACATTATAGGCATATTCAAACATCACGATGCCAAACCAGATGATATCGCAGATGCTGAAGCACACTTTCTCGTTGCTTTGGTGGCTACATGGAAGAAGATACCTTGGAAGAAGTCCGTTACCAACAAAATCAAGTGCAAGAAAGACATTTAATTTTGCTTCTTTTCCACCAACGAAGGACGCTGCACGGTATCACGCATTTAGGACCAGGTCCAACAGTGGTATGGATTTGAAAAAAATGCACAAGACTGGAGCTGGAAAGTTGGCACGAATGGGCTCACTCCAGTAACAATGATAGAGAATTCATCACCCGAGACTTTATTAAAACTAATTCCATGCCATTGCAAAAAAAGGATGCTGCGAAGCATGTGGCTGCAAGAAAAGTGGGATGAAGTGCTCTATTCTGTGTAGATTCTGTAATATGATTTTCAGACGTTTTATTGAGCACCTGTTAGTGATGTATGCACACTCTGGCTACATTTATTAAATTCTGATCAACGCCAGCTATTATACTAGTACAATATACTTTTCTGTAGCTAATTTTTAGTGCAAAACGTGCTTTTCAGACGTTTTACCCTACCTGAATATAAAACTATTGAACTTGAACTTTTTAAATGCAGAAAAATTTGATATAGTAGTGATATATGGTTAAATAATTTCCATATATACTACTACAAGGGCTATTACCACTTTATTCAATTTTAAGCCCGTTATTGAGCACCTGTTAGTGATGGGACGAACAGTCTGCCTAAATTTATTAAATTCTGATCAGCCTAGTACAATATAATTTTCTGTAGTTAATATTTACTGCAACGCGCTTTTTAGACTTTTTAACCTAGCTGAATACTAAACTATGGAACTTGAATCTTTTGGATGCAGAAAAATTTGATATAGTAGTAATATATTGTTAAATAATTTCCATATATACTACTACAAGCGGTATTACCACTGCATTCAATTTTAAGCCAGTTTTTGAGCACCTGTTAGTGATGCATGCACACTCTGGCTACATTGATTAAATTCTGATCAACGCCAGCTATTATACTAGTACAATATACTATTCTGTAGCTAATGTTTACTGCAAAACGTGCTTTTCAGACGTTTTACCCTACCTGAATACAAAACTATTGTACTTGAATTTTTTAAATGCAGAAAAATATGATATAGTAGTGATATATGGTTAAATAATTTCCATATATACTACTACAAGGGCTATTACCACTTTATTCAATGTTAAGTTCGTTATTGAGCACCTGTTAGTGATGAGACGAACAGTCTGTCTAAATTTATTAAATTCTGATCAGCCTGGTACAATATAATTTTCTGTACTTAAGATTTACTGCAAAGCGTGCTTTTCAGACGTTTTAATCTACCTGAATACTAAACTATTGAATTTGGTTTTTTTAGATGCAGAAAAATTTGATATAGTAGTGATATATGGTTAAATAGTTTCCATATATACTACTACAAGGGCTATTGCCACTTCATTCAATTGAAAGCCAGTTATTGAGCTCCTGTTAGTGATGGGACGCACACTCTGGTTAAATTGATTAAATTCTGATCGGCACTAGCTATTATACTAGTACATCATAATTTTCTGTACTTAATATTTACTGCAAAACGTGTTCTTCAGACGTTTTTGCTTATCTGAATACTAAACTATTGAACTTGAATCCTTTGATGCAGGAAAATTTTATATAGTAGTGATATATGGTTTAATGATTTCCATATATACTACTACAAGGGTTATTGTCACTGCATTCAATTTTAATCAAGTTATTGAGCACCTGTAAGTGATGGGACGCACACTCTGGCTAAATTGATTAAATTCTGATTAACGCTAGCTATTATATTATTAAAATATATTTTTCTGTAGTTAATAATTACTGCAAAACCTACTTTTTAGACGTTTGACCACTCCTGAATACCAAACTATTGAACTTGAATCTTTTGGATGCAGAACAATTTGATATAGTAGTGATATATGGTTAAATAATTTCCATATATACAACTACCAGGACTACTACAACTACAATCAATTTCAAGTCAGTTTCTGAGCACCTGCTAGTGATGGTACGCACAATCTGGCTAAATTTATTAAATTCTGATCAACGCTAGCTATTATACTATTACAACATAATGTTCTGTCGTTAATATTTACTGCAAAACGTGCTTTCAGACGTTTTAACTTACCTGAATACTACTATTGAACTTGAATTTTTTAAATGCAGGAAAATTTGATATAGTAGTGATATATAGTTAAATTATTTCCATATATACTACTACAAGAACTACTACCACTGCAATCAATTTCATGTCAGTTATTGAGCACAGGTTAGTGATGGGACGAACAGCTGGCTAAATTTATTAAATTCTGATCAGCCTAGTTAATATTTACTGCAACGCGCTTTTTAGACTTTTTAACTTACCTGAATACTAAACTATTGAACTTGAATTTTTTGGATCCAGAAAAATTGATATCTTAGTGATATATGGTTTAATGATTTCCATATATACTACTACAAGAACTACTACCACTGCAATCAATTTCATGTCAGTTATTGAGCACAGGTTAGTGATGGCACGCACACTCTGGCTAAGTTTATTAAATTCTGATAGATGCTTGCTATTGTAGTAGTACAATAATATTTTCTGTAGGTAATATGTAGTGGAAAACGTACTATTCAGACGCTTAAACGTACCTGAATAATAAACTATTATTGAATCTTTTGGATGCAGCAAAATTTGATATAGTAGTGATATATGGCTAAATGATTTCCATATATACAAGTACTACTAGAAAGGTTATTATTACCACTGCATTCAATTTCAAGTCAGGTATTGAGCACGTGTTAGTGATGACACGCACACTCTGGCTTAATTTATTAAATTCTGATCGGCGTTAGCTATTATACTAGTACAATCTAAGCGGATAAGATGGAAGAGACAATGAAGGAGTTAAAATTAGAAGTTAGGTTTCGATACAACACTTATGAAAACGAATTAATTTTGGAAGAATCAAACGAAGATATGAAAGGAGATTTGGAAAAGACACAATTAGAAACACAAGAATTATTATCAGGAGCAAATAAAGTAAATCAAAAATTAGACAAGGATTCTATGGAAATCATTGTAGAGGAAAAACAGAAAAGCCAAGACAGCAATGACGAGGAATATGTTGTTATAGGTGATTTGTTTACCACAACAGTGGAGGAAGAAAAAATTCATCGGGCACCAGAACCAGAGAAGGTTATCGTGAAAGAATATGAACAAACAAGCAAAATAAATGCTGGATATAGAAAACGCATGCGAGTAAATTAATATGACACAAGTCTATTATTATTAAATAAAACTGAAATAGTTAGAAGAATAATTCTAAGTATGAGTGATAATAGTAAATATGCGGGAAGATATAATGAAGTTCATAAAGTAAGCAGAATTGTTAATATAATAAAAATAAATAAGCACACGAAGAAGACAAAGAAGGGTATATTGAGACGAAGACTAAAAGACAGTATTAAACAAGCGACAGGAGAGAAACTATGGAATAAAAATGATACGTTGTGGCATAGCATTAAAATGGGAAGATATCTAAGATGACAATTATAAACTCGGATTGTAAATATGTTAAATGGTAATTTTAAGGTTTGTTTTTCATGATTCAGTACAAAATGGTTATAAAAATACAATTAAATATGAAACATCACAAATTTAATAATTTTTAAAAGTTTATTGAAATCATCATAAATATTTTGATTAATAGATAGTGGTGAAATAGCCTTATTGAAAAAAAATAATTAATTTGAAACATTTATACGTTTTTAAAACAAGTGGAATAAAACCAAATAAGCTGGATTTATTATTATATAGAAGGAAAGTTTCTGCTACCAACGGGAAGATTGAATGTTAATAAGTAAAGATATAATGAATATGATGATAGAATTTTGTATTATTATTAAATGTGGATCAAGTAAAGAGAAATTAATTATAATTCAACAATAAGGTAATTAATTCTTGGAACAGAACCCAAAAGTGGGCTGCCAAGATAAATAATTGTTGCTGAGCCAAAAGGAGCCAGAGACAAAGAAAAATATTTGATGGTATGGTAATTAAGAAGAAATAATAATAATTTGAATTGAATAGTTATACCAAAAGTAGGTAATTGTTGGATGAAAAGAATAATGGTAAAGAATAATTTACATTTTAAAAATAAGACAGAAGAAATGGATAACAGGAAATATTAACATGATTCATGAAAATACAGAAAAAGCAGAAAAATTCAGAAACTTGCTATAAACGAATTTAAAGAATTTAATGTTAAAACGTACATGATTGCACTAAAAAAATTATGAAATAATCAAGAATAACAATGGTAAATAATTAATATTGAGAAAAGAATGTGATGCTTCATATAATATCGAATTTTTATTATTTATATACTCGCAGTTGTTTGTTTAAGATATAAAAAAATGTTACTATGGAGATAAAAAATGATTTTGATTGTTATAAAGTTTACTTAAATGAGATAATGAATGGTGATAGACTGTTGTAGAATGAAAAACAGAAATTAAAGAAAAAAAAATTAAAAATAATCCTAGTTATTTTAATGTTTTTTTTTAATTGAGGAATTATGTTATGATATGCAAAAGGTAGTTTTAAAATATGGATGATAGAAATGATAAATTTGGAAGGTTAATTATAATCAAATTCTAAAGGGTTTAATAAAGATTGGGTGTAAAGTTCAATAAGATTGATAAAATTAATTAAGACAATGAGTAAGGTAATTTGAGGTATAAATAGCAATTGAGTATAAAAATTTTGATAGTTGCAGTTAATTTTAATAAGTTTCAAGGCAAGGTTACAATTGACAAATGTATTTGTTATAATAATAAGAATTGATAGTATGTAATAATAGGATATTTAAAATTTCTAAGAGGGCAAGAAGAATTGTATCTAATAGAAATGAAAACTTTGTTTAGTCAGTTGTAAAAACAAACTTGTAAAAAATGTACAAATAATCTTGAAAGTTTAATTTTGATCAATAAAAGTTAAAAATTATGCCTTATTTGTATAGTTATTTGGTAGTATACAAATTTAAAGGCTATTAACAAATCTACGAGGTGCAGAAATTAAAATGAAATAATAATTTATTATAACTAAACAATCAGTGAAGAGATTGTCTAATACAGTGAATTAAATAGAAAGAACCAGAGAACTACTGAATTGGAGGAAATTGGATTTATTGGTAAAGGTGACACATAATTAAATATTCATTGGTTGCATTGGTGGTTGTATGGAAGTGAGGTCATTCATCTAGAAGGAGGTTAGTAGGACTGCCAGCTGGAGTTGGACAGCTTCTGTGGGAGTTGCTGAGTGCAGAGGACTATCTAAGGAAAAACGAGATAAGTTCAGATGCATTTATAAAGCTGAAATTTACCAGGAGTCTATTGGTGTGAAGGTGACGTTTGATGAGGGGTGCGATACCGAATTCTGCGGACGTTTGGAGTTGGTTGACAGGAATAAGCTGTAGGTGTTGCATAAGGTTAACATCGGGATCTCTTGAGGAGGAAGAGCAGTTGCGACTTCGACAAACCTTGCATTGTATTTTATTATATTTTATTCGTATTCGTAACACCAATCAGCCCCAATATAAACGGTTTACAATAGCTGGTTGGCGAAATAACACACGAAGAACCTCGTCGACCTTATATTTTTAGAATATGAACTTTAACATGGCTACATGGGAGTATAAAGCTTTAACAGCTCTTCTGAAGTGTTTTTCGAGTACCAGTAGTGCAAAAGAAACATCTGTATCCTCCCTGCCTAGCAACTAGCTGCTAAATGTATATTAATATGGCGTTTAAGAAGAGCAGTTACGACATCTGCGAACCTTTCATTGTATTTTAGTATACCCATCAGTCACAATATGAACGGATTACAACAGCTAACTGCCGAAATATGCGCAATTCAAACCCTGGACGAGTTGAACTGGAACTTGTAGTTTGTAACTGAATAAATGAAAGTCTTTCCTGAATGCTCTTGATTATGTTTTTAGTAATTATCAAAATTATTTAAAGCTATTCCTGAAAGAATTGCAACGTCGCCAAGTACTTGTTTACTGTGAACGAAAAGCTATGCAATTCGTAGAGACTCATCACTCATCAGCTACAATGTGTGCAGTTCAAAGCTTTGACAACTTAAACTGGAACATCTTGTAGTTTGTGGGTTTAATATCTATTGAAAAATGTAACAATAATTGAAAGTATTTCTGGAAATGTTCTTGAAACGAGCTTTAGTAACTACCGATGAGCATACTGCAGTGCCTAGAGGGTTTGCAACGATATGCTATCGTATTTTGCATAGCAAAAGCTGTTCTCGAACGCTATTGCAACGTCGCTTGTTTACTGATAATAAAAATCCATGCACTTCATCGACACTCGTCAGCTACCATACGCGCGATTCAAAGTCTAGACAAATTGAACTCGAACGTCTTATAGTTTGTGAGTTTAATATCTATTGGAAAATGTAACGGAAAAGATGAGTGTTTCTGGAAATGCTCTTGAGCACGTTTTTAGTAAATTATCAATGGGCACATAGTACCCATAGTGTTTTCAATGATATAATACTGCGTTTGCATACCAAAGGCTATTCTCAAAAGCTGCAACGCCGCGAAGTTTTGTTTACTGAGAATATAAAGGTATACAGTATCGTCTCCACTCCTCGGCTACAATATGTCTAATTTAAAGTCCGAAAAAATTGAATTGCGGCATTTTGTGGTTTGTAGGTTAAATAATATCTTTCAGAAAATGTAACTAAAGTCTTTCCGCAAATGCTTGAATATGTCTTTACCAATTATCACAGAGCATAGAGTGCCCATAGAGGTTGCAAAGATATACTACTACACTTTAAATACAATAAACTATTCCTGTAAGCTGTTTATATATTAATAATATTATTCATGTTTTGACATTTTGGTTTATCCTATTTTTATTTTGCAGGCTGTCTAGATACAACGCTTTCTTCGGAAAATAGCAATAATGGAATGGCGTTCTATGTTTGCACTGATTTGAAAAGTGTGAATTGCGTGCCCGTTATCAAGACACATGACGTGAAGCGGTGAAATAGGCAACTGAACGGAATTGAACTCCACTTTACAATTAAAGAAACAAAAGTGATAAGAAGACATTTTGATTAATCAAGTACATATTTCAAATGCTCTGGTCAAGAGAGAGATTTCGCGTAATTGGGTACACTTATATAATTAAAACATTATCAATTTGTTCAATGTTTTAAATCCAGAATTTCTGGTTAACTCGTCTAATGACGACATTCTTCAAAATGCAGTTGTAACGTTTTGCCCTCCTGAATTTAACTTTAGTCCTGGTAATTAATTCGAGTCACCGACGACTTTCATTAATTTCGGAAAGGTTCAAACGTTTATTAATTTCTACTTCGAGTAACTCAGTCGGAGTATAATATTGTTCACCATTTCTCAAATGTATACGGTTTAAGGAAAAACACAGGATAATTACCATCAATATATTGTCGTTAACTATTTTTACAAAATAAGCACTAATTCTAAATTAACAAAAATTAACAAAGTCTTGGAGGGTCATGTTGCGTCAGTTTCCTGTTGTTCGGCAACCCATCTAGCACCCACGGGTTGAGGGCGGTAGCCTTCGACCTGGAGTAGAATATATATTTCAGCCGTGTATGCCAAATGTCCACGAACGCGGCCTTTAAATTGCCGCTTTGTTTAAATTTGGTATTCTGTAATTATACGCGGAAATTAGAAGATTTAAAAGATACCTGCGACACTGGGGGCGCTTAGAAGATAATGCGGATTGTGTCGGTGCCTCATAGTAGCCAGCCGTTGTTCCCGGAATGACGGTGCCGTGAAATTGGACCTAGTGAGGACCTAATATTTTAGCAGGGAAAATTGAATTGACAGCTCAGTCTTCGCGGGTAGCAGGATCCCCAGGTTCGGGCTTGATTTGCCTTTGAGCTTCAAGACGACGTCGGTGGACGTACAATGCGGTCTCTCCAGGTAAGTTTATTACAAGCAGCTATATTGTTTGAGCCGCCTTCAGGTGGAACGTACAAAAATGGTTCCTACAGATCAGAAAATAAATTCTATGATTTTGACGCCTTTAATAACGTCGAGGGCCTTGGGGTTTTAAATTAATAAAAGGTACCTTAAGAGACAGAGAACGCTAGTCACATGCTGAAGTACCGGTCGGTATTAGGTAATGCCCCAAGAGACAGAAGGCGCTAGTCACAGGCTGAGGCAGAAAAGCGATGGAGGAAGGTAAGTCCAGAGACTCAAGATGGTACTGGACAAGATCAGGACTGGGGAACTCAAGTGGGATGAACGCGGAATCTTCTTATATACTCTCCGGGCTGCTTTATTGCTACAGTGGCTCTGGGGAACATTAAGTGGGAGGCGGCGCAGTCGTTCATTCAGCGCTACTTTGAGCATAGCGGGTACCTTCGCTTTATAGAAAACCGAGCGCTGGCTAGATGTAACGCACGATTAGGGAATCTACAAATTTAAATACATGTTTAATGTTTAATAAAATTTATGCAGACGCTAGCTTTACACAGTCATTGCAATAATAAAAAATATGTTGAATGTTTTCCCCAACCAAAAACCTTTCAAAATTTTTCATGCCCAATAGCACAACATTAGCCAATTTTCCTGATTGTATAATGTATATCATTTGTATTATTTCTTATACTATGTCTAATCAAAGCATCAGCCGGAAGAACCCATCAAAGCTGCTTTAACTACCAACATTTTAAGGCATATGTGGCTTATTCTTTATATTTTTGTATCATGTTTTTATCATTCCTTATAAAACACTCTGTATTTTAGTTACATCTAATTTTCATCTTATTTTAACGTATTGATCTATTAATGAAATAGAAAGAAATTAATAAACATGTCCGCACACATGGATTAGTTTGCATACTGTTTAATGGCTTCCGTTTTTATTTGAGTTTTATGGCCCTGTCTTGCAGTATGGGAAAGTCAGACTGTAAAAATGTTTTAAATAATGTTTGTGGTTGCCTATTATTAGTATAAATTATTAGAAACGTAAGCGAGTATTTTACATCCTTACTGTCTATTTAAGAAAATTTTATTTAAAATATTTCCGGATTTTCTTAACGAATTCGGCAGTTAAAAATAATTCTTTCCTCCTACGGAAGTCTTGTAGATAATGTTTGCGCCATGTGAAAGACTGATCTTGAGAGCAAAAAATCCAAGGATATACAGTTCATGAATTCTTAAGAAGAACGTAAACAATGCGTAGCCTTTCCCAATTCTCAGCCATTAAAAACTGTAGCTAATTGTGCAACGGCACGCAAAATCAAGTCCCACTTTCGATCCGATTCTTGTTTCTCGAAACTGTTGCACCAACACGACAAAGGGGACTGCAAAGCAAGGCTAACAAGTGATGGAGGCGTTAGACCATCGGCCAGTATGGTCCAAACTGTTAGAACCGGTCGTCTCAGATTCTATTTCTCCAACTCTTAAACACACAGTCGACTAGAAAGTGCAAGAGCTGCGTTTTGGTGAACTAGCAACGATTTTAGTACGGAGGGAACTGTCTCCGTAGAAAGTAATTGCAAGAGAAATTTCTACCTCGCAGCAGGCGGAATTCAAGTCATCTTTGTCTCAGAAAAAGCGCGAAGTGCAGTATAGTTAGTGCGTCAGTTCAAATATGCGAACTTAAGATTTTTAGGCGAGTAGTTTGAAAAAGGCGAATTTAAAAATTCAAAATGTGGTGGACTTCTTTGATTTTTACGGGATTAATCTCACATGGACTAGCCCAAGGGTAAGTGATGGTTTTTATCACTTCATGCAGAAAATCCTCAAAACTGATATATTCTAGTCGATGACATCAACTTTCCTATTTTTACTTTCATTAGCACTGTTACTGTGCTGCACGTACAAAAAAATAATAAACATTTAAATTAAATTAAAAGCTTCACTTTGTTGTATTAGTCACGCACACGCACACATTTCATTCAAAGGACAATAATCGATTACAAATAAGGCAATGGCGTGTGTACTTTAACATGTGACGTTTTAAATGCAAATATGTTCTTTGCATAGTGACATCACTGTGATTCAGATCGCTGTTTTAAGAATTCTTGATTTTCGGAGCTGAGAATAGTTACATAATTCAAAACGGTCCGCAAAAGTGGGCGTCAATGAACAATTAAGAGTTTCCCATTAATTTTAATAGCTATTTTATAAACAAAAGAGAAAAGTTGTGTGAATAAAAGTTAAATAAAATAATCCTGCAACGCTTAATGCAGCGAGAGTGCGATCACCTTTAGAGGTTCTCACTTAATCTAGCATTCAAATCTCCAGAGTTTATTTCTGTTTCCTTATTTGTACACCGCTGAGAGTGAAATCCGTATTGCAATAGTGGACCATATAATCATTGCTATACTAAATTATTAAAAGATGTAATTTAGTGCTTATATATTTACAAGAAATACTTTTATAGTACATGTGATGGCATGGATCGCTTCTCCAGATGCATTCGTGCAGTAGCATAAATAATTATGTAATACATTTTTAACATTGTATTGATTTTATCCCAGCCACTTTGTATTTTTTTAATGCTTAAAGATGTATTCGACGAAAAAAATATAATACGACAGTAGGGAACACAAATAAATTGAAATTGAAAACCACATGTTTACGTTTAATTTATGCAGAGCATCGGGTCAATATGTAGTAGTGTAATTCATATTTATAGACATTGATCTACGGTTCGACCCATTTTCACATAATACTACAAGTTTAAGATGTGCTGTACCGCAGTTTTCCAAACAAAAAAAAACTTTTATTTTACTTAAAACTCTAGTCTACCGCATCCAATGGACCGGAACGTGATTTCTGATTTGATATTGCGTTTATATAAAGTTTCACTGCTTTTGGACTTTGTGACTACTTGACCATGTTGCTTTACATATTCTACGTTTAATAAATTAATCTGTTGCTATAACTTTTCCATCGTGAACTACCACTTGGGTCCATCGGGCCCATACAGTTTTCGTGGGACATGCTCGTTATCTAGGAACTCCCCGAAATATTGTAAAGAATTGGGAACGTCCCCAGTGTTCGAGCAAGATGAAACTAATTAAAAGATGATCACGTCATCAGTATAGTTTGAACCCGTGTGAGGACTGCTATACAAGTCAAGAATTTGTCAAGATAATATATATATATTTACTGCTTTGTTTTATTGGATTAAGTGACATATTTATAGTTCAACTTTGTTAGTTGATAATGGCTTTTCTTAGTGAACAAAATACAAAAATAAAGCATGAAAAATTAGAGGCAATCATAAATAAAATGAACGATATTGAATGCAACACTGGTAAATACATTCCGTGTGACAACAATAAGGAAACTGATATTATTTTACCAGACTATAAAGGAAATTTAGGGCCCAACAATACCTCTAGCAATTTTGACTCTCATGGCCGGCTAGGGCAGCAAAATATTTTGCAAGAGAAATCAGGACCTATACGATATGTCAATCAAGAAGTTAACAGTCTATCTTCTTAAAATGGAAATTATTATTAAATGGATTAATCTAGGAGGAAATGTTTTGTTTAGAAATAAGAGCAAACCACTTTAAGAAAACAAATTTCAAAGATGTGTTGGAGTACTAATACCCATTGCAGTTTATAAATCCAAACGAGGGAGGAACGGGAATTTTTCATCGATATTATGTGTCGTACTAAGTTTCAAAATATACTTTGAGTGATAAGATTTAATAATGCAGCTGAAAGAAGTAGGGAAATATCTACTGATAAACTACAACCAATTCGCGAACGTTTCTAAATATGGGATCATTACTTGCAAGGCGGCAATGTTACAAGCAGGAGCATGAAGAACTGATAATTTTTAGGGGAGAATACCTATTTCGACAATATATGGAATTAGTGAAGCATATATGGTATCAAGTATTGGACAATTTGTGACAGTATAATGTTCTATACATGGCTAACAAAGAGAGAAAAATAAAGGTAGAAATGTAGTAATGAAACTGGTAAAACAAATAGAAAAATCTGGCCGAAATATAGCGTGCAATAATTTCCTTATATCTTATTCGCTTACTATTTACTATAAAAAAAAATCTGACTATTATTGAAGCAATGTGCAAAAATAATCCAAAATTTCCCAGTTGTTTCTCGACTCCTAAAAACTTAAAACACTTTTCCGCATTATTTGGTTTTCAAAGGAATAGATTGATACTATCCTAATGTCCAAAGAAAGGAAAAATTATCACATTATTTAACACACTATACACTGAAAAATTACAAGAAAGATTGCATTAATCCTCGACTATAACAAAAGTGGCTGTTCTTTACAACATAACATTAGCGTTATGGATACATTCATAGTGTGGTTATCTCTCAAAAGATATTGCGATAAAAAAATTATGTAAGGAGAGAAATCGTGAATTCGGAAAACAGCTGGTTCAGTACCATGAAAATCTAGAGCTAGCATCACCGTCCACCAGCATAACACTTGGACCCCCAAAGGAAAAAGTCGATTCAGCATATGTACATCTAAACAAAGATAGAAAACCCAGAACAACGTGTAATAAGTGTGAACAGTATGTATGCGGAGAACATTCACTAAGATTATCAATAATTGTGCTGAATAAATGTATTTCCTAACCTATGCAAACATTTCTGTCATATGTGTACGTACAAAGTACATTTAATTCCATTGAAATCGACGACACCTAAAAAGTCAAGTAGACGCTTTTTTAACTTTCTTTTCTAGCACAAATAAGGCTTTACTTAATTATTATTATTAGTTGGCACTTTGAGTAACTAGGTAACTATAAATACAAGCGTACACATTCAAAAATTAGGTGTGGCCAATTTCAATGAAACCAACAATACCAAAACGTAGCAAGAGAAAATTTAAAATTAAAGAAGAACACCTTACTTCACATCTGTGTACAATGGATAGCAAGCTTTTTGCGGTAGACAGGGGGTTAACTTGTCAATGGAAACATGTCAGTTCATTCGTGCACCAACTAAATGAAGATGTTCATAGATATGTTAGAAATACCATTAATTGTTTGTTACACACATGAATTTATCAAACAACTAATAAATTCTTATAGTTAGGTATTTCATTTTTTAAATGAGATCTTGTTTCATGTAATAAATAATGTTAATTTTGCTTTAGGGTTAAGTTAACATGTTATATGTTTTAAGGAAAACGAGTGGTTTCTCTAAATCTTTCTACGTATTTTTTTCTCTAACCGTAGGTATATTCATAAACGACCGGAAATTAATTTTGGCTCTGTCTGTATAATACATATCCCATAAATTACTCAATATATGTTGTAACATTTTAGAAGTCTTTTACGTTTCTTTAGATTGGTTTCTATGGTGTTACTATTTTTAAATCCAATGGTTGAGGAAACAAAACGTGCGTATTCAGTTCGCATGCCAATGACGTTGCAAGCATGAATAATTCTATTATGTGTAATGATACTCAGAAGTACATGACTAAATCTTGCTCCTAGTAGCTCAAACTGTTTTATATTTACGACAAATTATTAAAGTTCAAGCATGTTCGGTGTGGCAACCCACATAATTTTAAAATGAACATTTCAAAACTGTGTGTTGCTATAAACCACGAGATAAAATTTATGTAAACTAAACGTGGGCATATTAACAATTAAGGTTAAAGAGTAAATTAGGTAACTACTTTTTGTGGTTTGTTGCTGTAAGCCAGGCACTAAAAATAATTGTTATGCAAGAATACACCGATTGTCTTACATTTATGATAGTCGTTGACAGCAGATTTATTATAACCTGTTCGACTAATTTTATAAAATATAAGAGTAGAAATAAAAAAACCACTTGCAACTTTGCTATTTATTATTGCACATTAATTTTATGGACTGAAATTGTTCACATTTAATAAAAGACTCGTTGGTATACAATGAGATTAATATTTGTATAAAAATTGAATTAAGTTATAGTACTTTTCTAGAAATTAAGAAATTTCCCGAAGATTAAACTATAATGCTAGTAAAAGCAACAAACTAAATAATGGTAGGTAATTTCTTTAGAAATTCAAAATTGTTAATTTAATATTTGGTATGAATTCTAAAAATATATATAGTAGATAAAAAAGCTGCCCTACAACGTTTATTTGAATAATAACGCAAAATTATTTTAAAACGCCAGCAGTCAAACAAGCTTATATTTTCCTCTTGTAAAGTTGATTTTAAGTTCAGAACGCCATCTACTAAGTAAAAAACTACTTCCGGGATTGAACCGTGTCACGTTTTGCCCACTTTCGTAAGGGGCTTCATCAGGAGGAAAAAGCCATCTACTGCATTCTTATTTGAAACTTAGTATAGGTATATACAGGGTGTTAATTAAGTACATAGACAAACTTTAAAGGGTGGTTCCTTGATCAATTCTAAGATAAAAAGTTCATACAAACATGGGACCTAAACGGCTTCGTTTTCAAGATATAGAATGTTGAAATTTAAACAAAAATTTATTTTTAATCAAAAATCTGGAAAACGCCTAGAGGTATTCTAATGAAACTTGGTGTAGGTTAGTATTTCATAAAATGGCATTGTTTGGTGAAAATAAATTAAATTTATTTCCAGTGGCGTGCATCGGGGCCACCCCAGTTACCTTGTTTTAGAAAAATCTGATGCGCCACTGTTTTTTAGCCAATACGAGTTTTTTAGTTTCCTCCATTGAAACTATACAAAAAATGTATTTTTTATTTTTTGATAGAATAAACCTTTTTCGAGAAAAATGTGACAGGAATTTCTCATTGGACGTTAATGGGACCTAAACGGTTCGTTTTAAAAATACAGTTTAAAGAACTTTTTTTAAATATTATTTAATAGCAAACAATCTTACAATAGCTACAAAGCTTTTGGCTAAAAAACAGTGGCGTACCAGATTTCTCTAAAATAAGGTAACTGAGGTCGCCCCGATCCACGCCACTGGTGGAAATAAATTAAACTTATTTTGACCAAACAATGCCACTTTATGAAATACTAATCTACACCACGTTTTCTTAGAATACCTCTAGCCGTGTTATAATAAAAAAGATATTTTTTTGTTGAAACTTCAACATCATGTATTTTAAAAACCAAGCCGTTTAGGTCCCATTGATCAAGGAATCACTCCTTAAAGTTTGTCTACGTACTTAATTAACACCCTGTATGTTATACGAAAAATCATTTATCAAAATCTGTATATTGTATTTTTAGGCACAATTTTTATTTTGTTGTTTGCTCATTAAAATAGACAACTAGTATGGTTTCTAATTTGTTTCAACCACACCTTTAATTATCGTTTAATTGCAGCACTCTTGCAACTTGTCTTGCGATTCTATAAATTAAACCTTAGCCTAACTAATTTAAGAGTTTCATACTTGGTTTATAATGTTTCGTAATAGTATGGGAAATTTCAGCCGATCTGCTTCGTCATTTATTTTTATATTCGCCCAATCGTTTCTGTCAAAACTAAACTTTTTGAAAATATGTTAATTATTCAATCTATACTTCATTTACCGAATTGTAATAGTTAAATATACAACTCAGGTTACAAATATCAACAGTAAGTTAATTACCAATATGATTTTATAAAAATTTAGATCATAGGATGTATGTATAATATAGTGGTTATATTTTTTGTCAAATTTGACAACTTTCTTTACAAAGAAGCTGTAAAAGAAAGACGGATATCATCTTAAAAACATGATACATTGATTAAGTAATTTATAACGACAGCAGAAAGTCCATGGATCTTTGATCTAAATTTTCCGTCAAGTTATATCCACCTGATATTTTGTAACTTAGATTGCAGGTATTAGTACCACAATTCGGTGAATAAATAGTATAAATATAGAATAAAAAATCTTGCTTATAGAAAGACGGGTTTCCCGTTGTAGACTTTTCTGAAAAGAATCAGGGGAATCATTCTAAGGGGCAATAACCCTATAGAAAAGTACTTTTTCCGCCAATCGTACTAGAACTGTCACATTATTGACAACATTTTGTTGAGCAAAGTCAAACATTCCATCACATCAGCCGTTGCTAGGTAATTTACAATAAAAGTGTACAGGAATAATTCAAACATTCCATTATATCAGCCGTTGCTAGGTAATTTGCAATACAACTGTACAGGAATAATATTCCCGGCCTAGGCAGGGAATATTCGAGTACTATTTCCTAATTTTTTAAATTACTCGTATCGATCGGCGGAAAAATAGTATGTGTATCTTGGACAAAAAGGAACATTCCCAGACTCCTGTGTTGTTGGGCTCGGCATTCGCCTCGCCCAACAATATTCACAGTCGTCTGGGAATGTTACGCTTTTCGTCCTAGATACACAATATACTATTTTGCACTACTAGTCTCAGAACGCATCGTTATTGGCCTGTTTTTAGGTTGTGAAGTTGATTTTTTGCACTTGCGGGACTAAAGTTGGCACTTTAGTCACTTATTTCAGGGACTAAAGTAGCTCATTTTATCTCTAGGGACAGAAGTAATTACTTTAGCCCCTAGGGACTAAAGTAAAAAATGTTACCGTATCTATGGTAATCTATGGTAAATTCGGGGTTAACAGGTTAGGTTTCGCGTCAGTTTTGACATAAACTGACGCAAAACCTCATCTATTAACCTCGAATTTGACATAATTGTGAGCTCTTGTCATAATGACTTACAGTGCCACCAACTTTAAAATTTAGCAAAGGCTACTAATTTTAAAATAATTGTAACTAAAATGTCAATAAATGACGTTTAAAAAACGGGTTTTCGTTTTAAATCTTCCTGCAACGTGAAAAAAATAGTATATGCAACTCGGAGAGAATGCTATTTTGCTTCAGTGCAATTTCTGACTCTCGGGCTTCGCCCTCGAGTCAGAAATTGTACCTCAGCAAAATAACGCATTTCTCTCCCTCATTGCATAATCTACTATTCTCCACCAAGGGAGAGAAAGTAAAATAAACAATTTTTACCCTGGTAACTAATAAATTGCTAAGTTACCAAATATGACTATTTTAATTTTGACGTTTTAAAGAGCTGTATTGTCAGGTTGACAGTTAAAATATTTTCGAAATTTGTTGGGAATTTAGGTATTAAGCTGTTTAGTAGTGCAAAAAATAGTATATATACCACGGTAGCGAATCGTCTTATAACCTTCGCGCTTTAGATACTTCGCGCTTCGCGCTCAGTATCTAATATGCGCTCAGGTTATAATACTGCGCTTCGCTACCTTGATGTATAATATACTATTTAGAAATTCTTGTTAAACATTTACGTTTTTATTAACAAATAGATCAAACTATTATTAATTTCTCGATATATAATTTTTCCCAATGCCTAATTGTAAAGCTGTATTTTAGCTATGAAAATCTCCATTGTACAGCAACATTTTTATGATGAGGGTGGGTAAAATGCTACTTTATTCACTAGTGAATAAAATAGTCTATAATCCATAACAACTAACGAAATAAATGCGTGCTACCATGGTAACTAGTAATAGATCATTTGATATTTATTTAAACTATTTATTCAATTTTTAAAACTTATTTATGTAACTAAATGTAGATATTGAAAAAAAAATGATATCCTGCACGTGAATAGATTTTATCCATTCGGGATAATTGTCTCACTCGGCTTTGTCTTGGGAGCTAAAGTTTTCCCTTTATGGATAAATGCCTTTTTACTCACTTGTACGAGTACCATACATAAATATTTTCCACGCCTACATACGAAAGTGACGGTTTCCATACAGTCAAATAGACACGAAAAATTACAATATAACTATAAATACACCCGGTCATTATCATAACGAACGTGTTTGTTATGAAAAATGCACAATACAGTTATACAGTAGGCTAAATATGTCATTTTAATCTAAAAACTGCTGATAATATGTCATTTTATTCTAAAAACTACTGACAATCTACTGATATTTTCAGTTATCACACTAAAACTATCATTGATTAAATTGCAAAAATGTGTCTCTTTGTGGCCGTGGTAAAATTAGCATACATAACTCGCTCGAAATTGTATCGTACGCTCGTGTTGAAAGTCACTCAGCTTCGCTACATTTCGCCTCGTTTCTCAAATATACTCGCACGATACATTCCACTTTCGCAACTTGTTATGTAATATACTATTACAGATTATTTTATAAAAGAGTTTTTGGCAGAGTTAGATTTTCTATAGATTGTTACTTCATATTAAACTGGCTTTCTGGCAGTGCAAATTGTCAATTATTTTTCATGTTTCAGCTATATCGCTGATTTTTAGTGGTAAGAATGTAAGCTTCATCATGGGCGTACCCAGCGAGGGGCAGGGGGGCAGCTGCCCCCCCCCAGCCCCCCCCCCCAGAAGCAAATTTTTTTTTAATTCTGGGGCTGCGTTTTGAAAATCAACCAAAAAAAATGGTTATATCTCTGCAGAATTAGATTTGTGGTATAATCTGTAGAAAAAGAAGAATTTAGCAGAAGACAAATTAAAGGACATTGAAGTGGCTGCACTTTTGGAGGAGGCTAATATTTTTTCCCTGCAACCAGGCGTGCACTCCTCATTTTAAGTGCTTTCCCATCCACTACGGCTACTGTTGAACGACCTTTCAGTACCCTTCGAAGGGTAAAGACCTGGCTCAGAAGTACAATGGGAGAGGACAGACTGACTGGGTGGTGTTTGATGAGCGTCCATCGGAAATTCTTCAAACAAAATCAGGACTGGATAGAAACGAAAGTTTTGAACAAGTTTTGTTTAAACCCGTGAAAAATGATATTAGTATAAGAAAAAAAAATTAAAACTGAAATAAATGTAACTAAAAAAAATTTTTTTCGAGCAAATAATTATAGTAACTAATAAAACACTGCTATAATTAAATATAAATTTCTTTAAATTTGGTTTTTATTCACCTTTCTCCTGCTGAAATGTCAGAACCTGAATGACCAAACTTGCGCCCCCCCCCCCCCCCCCAGTTTTGATTCTGGGTACGCCCCTGAGCTTCATATCTAATTTAAGCAACAAGCAAACTCTTACAGAAAAACAAATTGTTGTAAAAATCCAAAAAGTTTCTTTGAAAAGAGGTGGTCGCCAAACCAGCAAAACAGAAAATATTTGAAAAATTGCAAGGTAATTCCAAAACTCGTTGTAAACTACTGAAAAACGTACATAAGTCATTTTTAAATCCAAACAATTGCAGTAAACAAAGAAATTTACATTTACAACTAATAACCCTATATAAATGAACATTTAAAAAAACTCTTTCCTTAAACGACAAATCACTTAGACGTACACATATTATTTATTTACTCTTCAAATTTCAACTTAGTCGATATAGTCGTTTTGCAGCAAACAAAGAATATACATTTCTTCAAGGTAATTAAGAATTATCGTAGGCTTAACGTAGATTCTGGTAAACAAAACATTATTTGTTGTTAATTTATATATTTGTGTGTTTAAATTTGTGATTTAGAACATTACTGTAAATATTCTAGAGACAATATGATTGTCTACAACGTGTTCCTAGAAATTTAATTGTATTCTATCTTCAATTACCTTGGTGACTGATCCATAAACGTTAGAGTTGCATTATTCTGCACGCACTTTTATATTTACAGAAATGCATAATTTCTGCAACATCTATTATTTATAAAGAATCTATTTTAATATGATCCAACTGAAAAGTTGGTAACCATTTTACCTTATTCTTTATATTTAGTAGTCATAAAAGCATACATTATATAAATATTTTTAACAATTCAAAATAAGCAATTTTCTGAAAATCCATGAAAATGATTTAATCTCTGCCTTTTACCAATTTCAATTTACCTTTTTACTTCCGTTGTCTGAAAGACGAAAGAAGTATTGCAATCACGAAAAAATCACCTTCCCAGATTTCTTCAGACCTTCACGTTTCAAGGTCCCTAGATGGCGAAAAAGAGGTTTTCCTTAATTATGATTCATAATTCACACTTTGCAGCCAATCATAAAATTCAATTTTTATTATTCAATAGATTGTAGCCAATCACAAAATTCATTATTAATATTAAATGACTTTTGAAGTTAACAGCTGTCACAAATGTCATAATTCGGAAATATGAACACAAGACTCCTATTGCATAGGAGTAGATAAAATATCGTATTACATTAGCGATTACGGCCATTATTCACTCAGATGACTTGCGCCACGCGCCTTTGTCTTGTGGCGCAAATGTCATCTTCGTGAATAATGACTGTCATAATCGCTCATATAATAATATACTATTAATTTATTAGAAACGTGAAGATATATTTACTCCTTATTTAACTTTATTTTTAAAATTATTTAGTGTCACAATGTCAACGAGGGAAGTTGTGGGTAAACCCTTTTACAGATTTTTAATTCTGAATCAGAAAAGATTCCGGTTCAGGGTGTATAATTTCAATTGTTTCTGTAGCTTATGTTTTCAACATGCTTTGTTGAGCAATTATTTTGAAACATATGGCTACCAGGTCATATTGCAAGGTCATTCTGCAGTGTAAAAAGTACAATAGATAGTTTAATTTATAACAAATACTTCTTCCGTTAATTAAATCACGATTTGTGTCAATTAACCTTGAATTTAATCCAGTTATTAGGTAATCACACTAGTCTAATTAAAACGGATTACAAGGAATGCAGATGGTTGTTTACTAAGAGCGTCCTTATAGTTGGACTTTTTAAATTTTAAGTTTTAATATCATTGCATTATAAGTAATAACTAATAAGCATATGCAAATATGCAAATAAAAACGTCGATATAACTCGATCAAAATTCAAAACTAAGGAAGCCATATGAGCCTACATATTGTTTCTCATGTTACATGGCCAAATTCCCACGCATCCAAGTGAAAGTATTTATATTACGAGCGATTAATAATTGGGCAACGGAAAAAATATGGATATTTGTTTGCGTAGCCATAAATACAAGCAAATAGTCATTTTATGTGTAACGTGTTACGCTATTTGAAAATTTTGATATCACAAATTCTGATGCCAAATATGTGTGTGTAGGTTTTACAAGGTGATCGGCCCAAGAGGGGTCCGCCCCAACAGCGAATACCATGCATCCATCAGCATCCAGGCTACACCTGTACCGACCACTGTCGACGTCACGCTTCTGGGCATATCAAACACAGGAGTACCCTTCAAGGTTGATAGAGTTGTCACTGTGAGGCCTTACACCTCGGAGATAGTCAGCCTGAAGGTAAAATTAAAGTAATTTTTAAAGGTCTCTTTGAGATTTTCTGTGAAGGTCTATGTACACAATATTGCCATTTGGTTCAAATGATGCTATGTAATGAGTGGATATTAAACATAGGTATAGGAAGTTACAACTATCGCTGCTACCTACAGTGTTATCAACTAATGGACCAGAATTCGAACTGCAGGCAAATGGATGACTCCTATATATTTCTCTTAAACAAATGGATCCAAATGTTATATTGTTTGCATACTTCAATGCTATTAATTTAGGATTCATCACGTTTGACTAAGAAAGTACTGAAAAATGCAGGATATAGTATTATTATATGAATAATTAAGTAGGTAAATATATATTCCTTTCAAATTATTTTTTTTAACCGAACTTAAAATTTCTGGCGGGGACACTAGAAGTACATAAAAATAAATATTTTCGATAGCTCTGCTGCAGATACATAATTTAACACGTTTGCTTCATATACCTGACAACTACATCTTTAATATAGTTATCTCCGCATTTCTTGACATTTATGCCCTCGGGCATAAACATCTTCATAATGCCCTTGGTACATAAATTACTATTACTACCCCCTTAGTGTAGGTTAGCTGTCTGAAAAGTACTTTGTGTACGACCCGACCGAATTGGTCACCTGATACTCTATATCTGAGGGCCTAATGTGTCACTTTACAACCCAAGATCCATAAAGTACTTTACGGCCCACTAATTGACACTAAGCGGGCCGTGAAGTACTTTTCCTGAAGTCGTCAAGAAAGCGGACCATGTCAAGACTCAGTTTGATCTTGAAAGTGTCACTTTGCAAGACTAGTCATTTTTTAGATTTTTGCAAGACTAGTCATTTTACAATCATCAAACAATAAAGGAAGTATTGGATTCACCCCAAAAATTCTAAATTGAGGCTTCAACAGATTTCCACGTTTTAGAGATCTCTGAACCCAAAAAACATATTTTTTGTCCTTTTGTCTATCTGCCAGTCAGTCTGTGTGTATGTGTGTGTGAACAGAATATTTTTAAAAATGAAAAGATGTGTGGCGTTGAAACTTTATACATAAGTTTTGTGTAGTATGTAGATGCGACAGCAAGCTTTTGAAAGAAATTGCATAACCGGAAGTAAGTGTTTACTCTTGTGATTTTTCAGTTTTTTCGATTTTTTCAAAAACGGTTCTAACGGTTTTTTCAAACTTCACATTTTTATTACATTTTTAATGTCTTGATGTGAGTGAGATAGGTGATTTTCCAGTTGAATAATTCTAAAATTGTTTTTTTTTCAATTTTTTTTTATTAACTCTTATTTTAAATAGAACACCCGGTATATTGTTACATTTTTGAATTCAGCTTAAAATTCTAGAGAATTTGTCTCTTCAACTAACGCTCTATTTTGTACCGTTTTTGTAGAATTGGTAATTTTTGACAAATGCTTAAAAATTTCAAATCAAATTTTTGGTTAATTATAAGATCACTGTAAAAGGAAGTGGTGTGCGTGTATCACACCAGATTTTTTACTTTACAATTACAATACCTAGGTGACCGGTCACCTCCACTATGCGCCTTCATGCGATAGGATTCTATTTTTAAAGATGTCGGAGAGAGAATAAAATCATCCAGCTTCTTTCAAAGACTTTATCTGCATAAGGTTTGGTAAAACCTAGCATATAATTATATTAGTTAGCTTTGGCGGTATTGTATGTTGTTAAGAGTGCGTCATTGTAAGAAAGTTGGGTAATTTTAAACGAGCGCCGTTGAAACATGACTAGCGAGCGGTACTCTTGGCGCCTTCTCTTGGTCACGGCTGAAACCGTGGAGCGGTGAGATCCGTGCTGCCGAAGCCTGTACGCGCTAGGTGTTACAAAGCGAGATTTCAGAGAAAGTGTAATACCTACATTACACAGCATGAAAGTGTCTATGCTTGACTCGGAGGCTTTGAAGAAGTACTCGGACGCTTCGAGTCCTCGTATTCTTCAACAAGCCTCCTCATCTGCAAAGTATTACTTTCGTGTCTTGTAATGTAATATACTATTGCGACCCGTTGAAGACTTGAACTTGTTTGTCAGGTTGACAAGCAATGACATAGCAGGTAGCTAAAATTGATTGAAAATATAAATTTGGTTTTAATTGTGCGGGCTATAAACGCCTTCTTACGCCCTTGGTAGAGTCGTATTCAAAAATGTGTTTATTGATGGTTGTGTTATTAGCATTACTCAACAAAGGCCCTAGATGTATACTTTCAAAATATTTGTATATAGCATACTTTTTTTAACTTTGTGTAATTAATTTATATTCACAAAGCACAAAACACGTTAATTAACACGACTGTACTATTGTGGCCCCTGGGCTGTAAAGTGACACATTAAACACACAAGGGAGGAAATGAATCTTTGCTCCAGTGATATATATTATATATATATGATTTTTTCTTCGAACTCATGTTCTATAGCTCAAAATTTCAAAAATGTTGCTTTAGGAAATCATTATAGTGAATCTAGATTTCTCTATCCATGGTGACGTAAACACAAATGCGGGAGCAAAAAAATATTGGCTTCCGCCGGGAGTCAATAAAAATTGGCTCCCGCTCGTTGAAAATTGACAGTTTTGTTTCCTAAAACTAGAGCGGAAAAGCCGACTTTCTATACAGTGAGTAGAAAAAAAAATTTATTACCTTTATCTAAGAATTGCCGACAATAATATTTAATTTCATAATTCTGACATTTTATCGTAATATCAGACCTTATATTTAAAAAGTGTGTTTTATCTCAGGATTACAACTTGTTTTTATAGAATTCTGACTTTGTACCTCAAAAATTCTGGTTGTGTATATCAAAATTGTTATTTTCTCAGCATTCTAATTTTTTATTTCGAAGTTCTCCAATCGAACTTTCCACCTCATAATTCTCACTTTTTATCTCAGAATGTTGATTTTTATGACTTAATTCTATTTATCTTAGAATTGGCACGTTATCTTTAGGATTATGACATTTTTCAAAGTTCGGATAATGTATGTTGAAATATCTTATTTCTTATCTCCGACTTGCTCAGTACACGATATTTTACAATGCTAACTCACAAGATTTGATGTTTCTACTGCTCTAGGTTTTTATCTTAGAATTATGTGTACTTCAAAATTCTAACGTATTTTTTAGCTTACAAGTCTGAATTTGTAACTCAGAATTGTGGTTTTAAATTCTATTTTTTTAGATTATTATTAAAAGTTACTATATCGAATTTATTCTTCATGCGATTGCACTTCTGCGCTTTGTAGTAAATCCATAGTAATGTAAATAATTAGAAAACACCATTTATGGTTAATCAAGATGTATTAACGTATTTCGATAACGTTTATTATTTTAAAGAGAACAGCGTAACCACTTTTTAAAATTAGTCTGAGCTTCTCTGACATCATTTATCTTCGCACTAGCTGTAGCCCGAGGCGTATACCGCATTTAAAATATATGACTACTGCACAGTTAAGTACACCATTATCACAGGAATAATAAGGGTGTGTTTAAACGGAGCGTGTGTGCGATCGTGGAGCCCGTTCAGTAAGGCAGTAATGAATCCTCCTTATTATTAAATAAAATGTACTTTTGTTTAATTTTAAAAATCTGGTGTGATACACGCACACAACTTCCTTTTACAGTGATTTTCAAAAATTACAAATTCTACAAAAACTGTACAAAACAGAGTGTTAGTTCAAGAGACAAATTTTCTCTAGAATTTTAATCTGAATTCAAAAATGTAATAATATACCGGGTGTTCTATTTAAAATAGGAGTTAATAAAAAAATAGAAAAAAAACAAAATAAATCCTTTTTAGAAATATTCAACTGGAAAATCACCTATCTCACATCAATATACATTAAAAATGTAATAAAAATGTGAAGTTTGAAAAAAATCGTTAAAGCCGTTTTTTGAAAAATCGAAAAAAACTGAAAAATCACAAGAGTAATCTACTTTCGGTTATGCGATTTTCGTCAAAAGCTTGCTGTCGCATCTACATAGTACACAAAACATATATGAAGTTTCAACGCCATACCTCTTTTCGTTTTTGAGATATTCTGTTCAACGACAGACAGACAGACACACAGACAGACCAATAAAAAAAAATGTTTTCTCCATGCCCATCTAGTAAGTTACACTTACTTTGACATATCCATTGCAGGTAAGCTGATTTTACTGTTTGATTACTGGTTGCCATGACATTAGGGAAGTAAGTACCTACTCCCCAAGGGAAGTAAATGAATTGCGTGTTATTACAGTAATTTTAGTTCTATAAGTGATCTGAACGGGCTTGAACTTAGCTGATCCTAACCTATTTGAAATTTAAAAACTTGTTAAGAGGGGCGGAGCCCCAAGGGCTCCCTTGGAGATGGGCGGAGCCCCGGGGGGCCCCTCGGAGAGGGGCGATGCCCCGAGGGCTCCCTTGGAAAGGGGTGGAGCCTCGACGGCCCCCTTGGATAGGGGCGGAGATACGAGGGCTCCCTTGGAAAGAAGCGGAGCCTCGACAGCCCTCTTGAAGAGGGGCGGAGCCACGAGGGCTCCCTTAGAGAGGGACGGAGCCCCGAAAGCCCCCTTGGAGAGGGGCGGAGCCCCGCGGTTCCCTCGGAGAGGGGCGGAGCCCTGATGGCCTCCTTGGAGAAAGGCGAAGCCCCCAGGGCCCCCTTGGAGAGGGGAGGAGCACCGAGGAACCCCTTCGAGAGGGACAGAGCCCCGGGGCCCATCTTAGAGAGGAGCGGAGCCCCGAGGGCCCCCTTCGGTCAGGCGGCGGCAGGGGAAGGCAGGTGCGGGTTGTGTAACAGAACAGAATGGCCCAACGTAATAGGCCTAAAGATGGTGGTAAATTGAATAGGATATTTTATTCAAATTTTTGTTGGGCATGCAGAAAAATGTTATAAGCATGCTCGGGAAGTAACTATCTATAACCAGTCTCGAACTTTGACAGCCCTCGCTCGCTCGGGCTGGCAAACTCGTTCTCGACTGGTAAAAGCTACTTACTTCCCTTGATGCTTAAATAACTATTTCCTGAAATCGTCAAGAAAGCAGGCCATGCCAAGACTCAGTCGACTGGTAAAAGCTACTTACTTTCCTTGATGCTTAAATAACTATTTCCTGAAATCGTCAAGAAAGCAGGCCATGCCAAGACTCGGTTTGATATTGAAAGTGTCACTTTACAAGACTAGTCACTTTTGAGATTTTTTCAAGACTGGTCATTTTTAATTTACGTTACCTAGGTGACCGGTCACCTTCACCGTGCGTCTTGATTCGATAGAATTGTATTTTGAAATTTTTAAAGATGCCTGAGAGAAAATAAAATCCTCCAGCTTTCTTCAAGACTATTTTTGCATAAGTAAAGCCTAGGACCTAAAAGAGTAACAAGGTCAACATAACACACACACACACACCTCACACAATGATTGCTGTGCAAGTTGAGCATTGTACCGCCAGATTCAAGCAAAGCACCAGCCTCGACACCGCAAAGTAAAAACGAGGTTAACGATTACACCTACATACAAGCCTATGACATACGATATTATAAATATATTGTCAGTGCGAAGACGCTGTCGGTGTGAGAAAGCCAAATGGCTCCGCTCCAGTCAATTTTCAAAGTCATATTTAATTTAAACAAAAGTTAGAAAATTAAATTACTTTATCTATCCTTGATGTTAAAGTGCTACTTTATCTACCCTTGCTGTTAAAGTAAAACCAAGAAGACTATACTAAGGAGATGCAACTTCCTATGACGGCTGTATATAAAAGCGGCTCTTATGTCGGGGATCGCCGTCGCGGCGCTGTCGACAGCGTGTACTGCCGTTCGAGAGTTGGAAGCGAGCTAAATCAACCTGTAATCGCGGTTAAAAGTCAGTTTACGATTGTTAATCCAGTGGAGTGTATTTCAAGTGTGTTATTAATTGTTGAAACATGGTCCGAATTTCCAGTTACACTCAGTAAATGTTTGACATTGACAGTTCACGAGTTTTGTGAATGAATAATTGTACACCACGGCCGCCTTACTTGTCAGCTTTTAGCGGTCCGCTTCGAAACGGGAGTTGCGTGTCCTTAGTATAGTGTTCTTGAGTAAAACTTGACCTTTTGTTTTGAGTTGATAAAAGCACACTTTAACATGTGCTATAGAAAAAAAATTACTTTAATAGTGCAAAGTGGCAAAGAGAAAACTAGCTATTTTGTGTCTCGATCCTGGCGCTGGCGGGCGGGTAGAGGTCCTCGGCGAGTCCAGGTCCTGGTGTCATCCGCTACACTAACGGAACGTGCAGGAAGTACGGAGCCGCAAGTTTTAGCAGTTACAGCAATAGTGAATAGTATCTGCTGGGACTGCTAAAACAACCGGCTAGCGAAATGACTTGCTGACACCAGGTTTTAAGTGAACGCCGTTGAAACATGACTAGCAAGCGGTGCGCTTGGCGCCCTCTCTTGGCGACGGCTGGAACCGTGGAGCGGTGTAGATCTGTGCTGCCGAAGCCTGCGCGCGCTAGGTGTTACAAAGAGAGATTTCAGAAAAAAATGTAATACATTACACAGCATGAAAGTGTCTATGCTTCACGCTGAGGCAACCCTCCTCATCAGCAAAGTATCACTTTCGTGCCTTGTAATGTAATATACTATTTTTGGGTTCAGGGGACTCTAAAACGTGAAGATCTGTTGAAAACTCAATTTCGAATTCTTGGGGTGAATCCAATACTTTCTTTATTGTAAAAGGAAGTAAAGAGATAGAACAGTCTGAGGGTTCAACTTCAGAGTGGGTATAAGTAATACAAAAGTCTTCAGTTTTGAAGTGTGCCTAATTTAAAATGTAGATTAGGAGAAATAATTAAGATATTAATGCATAGATACTCATACTTCACAAATTTTGGAATGTTTGGGCACCTTCCAAGCTGGTCTCATTAACCTTTTTTCCCATTTTAATTGATCTAAGGGTTAATTGGAAACATCAAATAGAGCATAAGCAGTCTCCGAAGAATTGCTGCAATGACTCTCTAGATACATGTAGGTAGACATTTTCATCTCGAGATTGTGAGAAATACAAAATGCTTTGTATACAAAGAATTACTATTTGTCAGAATGACAACTTGTGATGCGATGATGTTAAACAAAAAAATCTGGTGTAATACACGCACACAACTTCCTTTTACAGTGATCTTGTAATTAGCCAAAAATTTGATTTAAAATTTTTAAGCATTTGTCAAAAATTTTCTAAAAATTACAAATTTTACAAAAACGGTACAAAATAGAGCGTTGGTTGAAGAGACAAATTGTCTCTAGAATTTTAAGCTAAATTCGAAAATGTAATAATATACCGGGTGTTCTATTTAAAATAGAAGTTAAAAAAAATAGAAAAAAAAACAAAAGAAACCCACTTTAGAAGTATTCAACTGAAAAATCACCTATCTCACATCAATACACATTAAAAATGTAATAAAAATGTAAAGTTTGAAAAAAAAAGTCGTTAGAGCCGTTTTTGAAAAAAACAAAAAAAACTGAATAATCACAAGAGTAAACTACATCTACTTCCGGTTATGCGATTTTCTTCAAAAGCTTGCTATTTCATCTACATAGTACACAAAACTTATATATGAAGTTTCAACGCCATACCTCTTTTCTTTTTTGAGATATTCTATTCACAGGCAGACAGACACACAGACAGACAGAGAGACCAATGAAAAAGAATATGTTTTTTAGAATCAGGGGACTCTAAAACGTGAAGATCTGTTGAAAACTAAATTTCGAATTTTTGGGGTGAATCCAATACTTCCTATCGTAAAAGGAAGTAAAAAACACAACCAATAGGCATAATAAGTAATTGTTTTCTATGATAATATCCCTATTAAAAGTAATGGGAAGTTTGTTTACAAAAACCCGATAATAGTAAACCGTTGAATGAAGCCTTTGTGCTTTTGCCGGTTTAACACGGCATGTAGTGCATTATTTAAGAGGTATGATGTTTATTCAATTCGTTGTTTAAAATACCCACCAGGCATTATTATCGGCAAATAAAAAACGTGCACTTACATTTTACAAATTTATAACGAAGCCTGGTGGTATGAAATGCAATTTCATTCTGTTAAAAATTGTACTTAGTATTACTTTTTCTAAAGCAAACCCACATGTCAACATGTCAACGAAAGCCAGTTGTTCTAACATTTTAGGATACGTATCGTTACTCATAGCTTAGGCAAAGTTATATTTTGATATTTTGTTGTGATGTTATATGTAAATTACACTTTGTTGAAATTATATTGGTTTGTTAACCATGATTGGGAAAGAGGAGGCGGATGCAAATCTCTGGCAATTAGAGGAAAAACATCACTTTGCATCATTACGTAATTTGTGAAAGCCATGTTAGTCAATTATTTCGTAAAATATGCATAAGTAAATGATAAAAGGCACAGTAGTAACATTTTATTTTATTTTAAATACTTTTAACATATTTACGTTCATTATTTTTGTATTGAAAATCTGGTGTGATATACGCACACAACTTCCTTTTACAGTGATCTTATAATTAGCCAAAAATACGATTTAAAATTTTTAAGCATTTGTAAAAAAATTTCAAAAATTACAAATTCTACAAAAACGGTACAAAATAGCGCGTTAGTTCAAAAGACAAATTTTCTCTAGAATTTTAAGCTAAATTTAAAAATGTAATAATATAACCAGTGTTATTTAAAATAAGAGTTAATAAAAGAAATAGAAAAAACAAAAGAAACCCATTTTAAAAGTATTCAACTGGAAAATCACCTATCTCACATCAATACACATTAAAAATGTAATAAAAATGTAAATTTTAAAAAAATCGTGAGGGCCGTTTTTGAAAAAATCGAAAAAAACTGAAAAATTACAAGAGTAAACACCTACTTCCGGTTATGCGATTGAATTCAAAAGCTTGCTGTCGCATCTACATAGTACACAAAACTTATACTTATATGAAGTCCAATGCCATACCTCTTTTCGTTTTTGAGCTATTCTGTTCACAGACAGACACACAGACTAATGAAAAAAATATGTTTTTTGGGTTCAGGGGACTCTAAAACGTGAAGATCTGTTGAAAACTCAATTTCGAATTTTTGGGGTGAATCCAATACTTCCTTTATTGTAAAAGGAAGTAAAAATAAAATTGAGCATATGCTTGATGAAGGAAGCGTCTGAGAATTTCGCTGTTTTACAGATCCGGAAATTAGGTACCTACTCCAAATTTAAACGTGCGGATGTTGCATGCAAGTTTTCCGTTCTACTCATTCATATTACGCAAGAGAATCAAACAAAGCTGTGAAATGCTCCAAAGGAAGCTCTACTCGTTATAATAGAGGTGATTCAAGTATAATTTTCAATAAATTAATATCTGAAGCTTTTTCACAATACCCAAGTGTTTGGAGCATTGTCATTTGTTATTTGGTAGCAATATGTCGAGAATGCGCACTTTACGAATGTTATAAAAACTAGAACACAATGTAATATTCTGAATTAGAACTTAGAAAGTTTTATACTGGAACGCATCTAAAGGTCAACAAAGTGTTTCTGTATTGCTGGAGAAAGTAAAATAATTACTCTAAAATTACAACCTACATATTCCAGGTTTTATAGTATCTACAGATGAAAACGCTATATGTATTTAACTGTAACTGGAAAAT